>PRKT01000686.1:35222-51180 GCA_003671525.1 Saccostrea glomerata
GGCTTAGGGAAGCTTCGAACCTAAGCTTAGCATGGGTTCTCCCTAAGTGTCTGGACCTTTTCAGTACCGGCAAATAATGTCGTCCACGAATACAAAGTCTGTACCTGGACACAAAGTCCTAACCTTAGAACTTCTTGATGCTAGCTCTAAGACTTCCTGAAGCAAAGTCGCAAAACCATGAAGGGACACGTTGATTTTTCAAAAAAGTAAAAATTAATTCGAGATCTCGAAATACACAATCCGTTTCCACGGATTATCAATTCGTTCCCTCGGTTTATAATTCGAGATCTCGAATTACACAATCTGATTCCACGAATTACTAATTCGTTGCCTCGATTTATAATTCGAGATCTCAATTTACACAATCCGATCCCACGGATTAAATATCTCGATTTGTAAAATCAGCCTAATGATTTCGCAATCAGTGCACGCGAATTTATTACATGTATATATGTATATAATTATGAAATGTTGGATACATTCAAATCCAACCATTTGAATCAATTAATGCGATTCATGTATTTTTTTCAGCAACTGCGGTCCTTCCGAACCTCTTTTATAAATAATTCAACGTATATTTTATTTAGATAAAAAACAATTACACAGGATCCATATTTACTTTTAATATATAGGACATTCAATTATTCTAATATACACGTAAAACAAGACCAAGGACCTTTTTATATAAATATCAGTACTAGAATGTAGATTTGAGTCAGGTTCATGTTATTTTCTCATTTTGGACTGTAATATGTATTAAAAGGTAGGATCTAAACACCTACACTATTCTATTCATAAAACATGTTCGTATTGCCATATCCGATATGAACAGAAAGCTGATATCAATGAAATCGTGAAAAGGGTTTACTTCCCGAGGGAACGAAATGTTTAAACTGAGAGAATGAATTACAATCCAAGATAACGGATTGTGTCATTTGAGTTAACGGATTGATAATCTGTGAGAACGAATTGATAATCCATGGGAACGGATTGTGTATTTCGAGATCTCGAATTATAAATCGAGGGGTCGAAAAGGTAATCTGTGGGAACGGATTGTGTAATTCGAGATCTCAAATCAATTTTAACTTTTTTGAAAAATCAACGTGTCCCTTCATGGCTTTAGTACAAAACAACACGCTTCCATCAATTTTGTCATGTTTTGAGTGAAGCCCGTTATGCTTAAATTATCCCATGTTTCCCACTATTGTTGATGTCCCTGAAATACCCTCCTACATGTACAGTGCAGGGAACTAATTTTGTTACATAAACCAGCATCAGGATCAGCATAAGTAGGATCAGGATAGAACTAGCATCAGCATCAGCATTTAAAAAAACAGCATTACTTAGATCAGCATCAGCAAGCAAAGGATAGAACTAGCATTGACCAAAGTGAAAATAGATAAAGGAAAGTCATTTAATACAATTTACAAATAAAAATTACCCCCAAAATTAATTTTAATGGCCTAAAATAGCGATGCTGTTTTTTAATTATCCACTTCCGGCAGGATAATCCTACTTCCAGTAGCATTACTAGCATTGACCTAGTTTCAAACCAGCATCAGGATAAGGATCAAACCAGGATCAGGATAAGGATAACTAGCATCAAAATCAGCAAGCAAAGGAAGCATCAAAATCAGCAAGCAAAGGAAGCACCAAAATCAGCATTGATGCTGTAACAAAATTATTTCCCTGTACTGTAACTAGACAGTGATTCCTTATATTTCTATTTCATTGTGAAAAAAATTGTAGATTTAGACTTTAATAATGCAGACATGGATTTACATTACACGATGATTCCCATCCCAATTTCAAAGCCTTCGCCCACTGACATCAAACACAATTTCATGCATACATTGTATTTGACATCCTTAGCGTCAGGCTCCGAGACAGATGTGCACAAGATTTGCATGCATATTAGGCCTCCTTAGCTCCTGACATACTGACCTAGCATTTAAATTCCGGTAGAATTATCAAGAAATTAACTCCGCAGAAGTTAGAAATGAAAATATTTACTTTTAAACCACTGTATGACTGAATGAGTTTTTCGAAGATGTTTACAGACCATTTCATTAAATATCCAGTAAATTTGACAAGCATTAAAAAATCTAAACTACGTTCAGTGTTTTTGACGGGTGTAGATACCCCCAGTCAATGTCAGAATATACTTCATTACTTGTCCAAATGTTCTTGTAAATATTTATAGAAGACACCACCCTTCAAGCGACAAACAAAATAAAAAGGAGCTAGTGAAGGTTTGATTTTAATCGGACTGCCTTTTATGCATTTACTTATATGTCGTCAATTGAAATTCAATTGTATTTGTTTATTTACTGCTGTCTGTTTTCAAGTCGACGAAAGAAAATTCGGAATCCGATTTCACACAATTTTTTTGAACAATGACACTAAAATGCAATTGCTGGAGTAAAATAAGGAAAACAAGACGAAATAAGACAAAATGCAAGTGCAAGCCAGAAAATGAAAAATTTATAACTCATTTATATAACCCCTTACAACTTTGTTGCAATTTGTGGAGGAACTGACAATGCGGAGTCAGTTCAAGAATTGTCTTAGAAGGAAAAACAAGGTGCATACATACAAATTGTCACGGGAAGCGACGGGAGAGGGGGGGGGGTTAAGATTTTTTTTTTGCGAGAACATGTTTATGAATCAGTCAAAAAACTAGGTATCTGAATGTTACGTGTGGAATTATTTGAAATTATTACACAGGTAAACTGTATAATAATTGTATAATAAATTTCTCAAACGTAGGGGCGTGCCCACCTCCAACCCCCCACCCCAATTTTTTATAATTAAATTACATTCTATACTTATAAACATTGTAATGAACTTGTAACATGTATTATGCAATATGCACCACTAAATATACATAAAGGCAGTGAATTTTATTCATTTTACATAATACAATGAAAACAATAAAGCCCACCTATATGATCTTAATACCATCGGGTGTACGAGATATTGATATTTACAGCAACAATGACTAGTTTTGGTGGACAGCTTACCTTGAAAAAAATAATCTATCATATTTTCTTTTTCTGGATTTCAGAACGTTTTTCAGAAGGAACAGTTCATTTGTTAGACATTTTACAAACATTTTTATTCTTATTTTAAATAAGTAGGCCTATAGATCGATTGAATTTACTTGTACAAAAAAAAAAACAAACCCAATTTACCTTTCTCGTTTATAGATCGATTGAATTTACTTGAACAAAAAAAACAAAAAAAAAAAACAAACCCAATTTACCTTTCTCGTCCACATAATCTAAGGATCTCTTCACAATTATAAATTGTCATATATCTTTCAAATTACCTTTTCTAAGGAATTATGAAGTTCTAAAAAATAATATCAACAGCAAGTCAGCAACTTAAAAAAAAGTTGAAAAAAAGTATTTTTACACGATCTATTGTGACGTCATCAGTGAATCTATTGCGTAATATTCATAAACATTTCCAGGCGAGAATCAAACAATTATATCAGTTGCAAAACAAACATAAAAAGTGCTAAAAATATTGATTATTTAAATATCTTCTTATTTGCGTACTATTACAATCAGTCGCTGTGACATTTTTTTTTTTAAATCTTGCTTATTTGCACATTTTCTTATCTGCGTACTTTTACAATCGTTCTCTTTTTTATATTTTTTGTTTTTGGGGGTCATATGAACACTTTTACTTCAATCTTTAAGCATGCTGATCTAACGTTATCCCTATCGATAGTTTTCACCTGAAGGGTGGATAAAATATATTGTTTACCTAATTTACTGTTCAGTCTATGTTCTTAATGATAATGATTAGACTTATTTGCTTATTATATAACTTTCTAAGAAAAATAACAGCAATTACGGTGCCTTTATTGAAAAATGATTTCACATTAGATTTCTCAACTTGAAATCCGGAAAAACAAAAAAGGCATATAAACTTAATTTCAACATTGGCCGCAGCAAACGCGATTCACAAGATGTTGTTAAATCGAAACATTTTTGCGTTATAAAAGATATATGTAAGTTTCATGAATCGCGTTCATTGCGGCCAAAGTGAATTTTGCGATCAAAGATATAAAAACTGTCATTTTTAGAGAATATATTGAAACATGGTATGGTTTTGAGATTTACGTAGCGTTTGTGTGACGTTTTGGCGCCATTTTACATCCGTGATCAGATAGACCTGATCGTGTACAAAATATATCAACACTTTATTTCTAAAGGTATCATTGTTTATTTTTGACGAATTTACTAGGCCGATAGTGGTAACAACCGTATTTTCTTCTTTGTGTATTTGATGATAACCAATTTTCAGGGGAATTTCTGCCTCTATATGGTTTGAGATGGTCAACATGAACTACCAATGATGGGGATGTTTCATTTTTCTGAATTTTGTAGGTTATGTCTGAATTTTTTTCCAAAATGAGATAAGGTCCCGTCTATCCTAACCAAGTTTTTGTCCTACACTAGGGAAATAATATCTTCAAACCCAATTTCCAGGAGTGAATTGTCTGGTTTTAGCATTAAAATTATGATCTAGTTTTTGTCTCTGGAGAGCAAGATGGGTATGTGCAAAATTGAAAGCATTTCTCATAGTATTCTTAGCCATTCTATGTACGTAACGGGACATTTGTCATCTGGAGTATTAGGAGGCAAACCCATCATAATGTCAATAGGCAGCGTCAATTCTCGACCCATCATTAATAGATTTTGGCTACAATTTGTACTTTTGTGCAGTGTTGCACGATACCCCATCATAACATAAGGCAAATGGTTGTCCCAATCATCACGATTCTCGTTGACAAAGGCTGAGAGCATATCTTGCAAAGTTCTGTTAAACCTTTCTATTATACCATCGGATTGGGGGTGATATGGTTTAGTTCTAGTTTTTTCTACCCCAAGATTTGTACAAAAAGCTGTGAATAACAAAGATTCAAATTCCCGGCCTTGATCTGTATGTATTACCCGTGGCACTCTAAATCTACTGAAAAAATTATTATTTAACGAGTTCTCTCCACATGAATGAACTAGAAGTTCAGGCTTTTCCAAAGGTTAAATCCACAATGAAGATGAAAAAGAGAGACCAAAATTTAACTGCTGCGCCTTCGTAGTATTCAGCAACACAACATGAATGTGATAAAGGAAGGAAAAAGTGAAACACAGTAATCCTTTCCAGAAGAAGCACAGTGAGGGATCTTAATGCTGTAGGTCCTTGTCCAAGGTGTTTTGCTTGGCATCAGTTTAAAAAACCTGAAGAGACATCAAAAGTTATGCCCAAAGTATGATGCTGATGAATCATATTCAAGCCAAACCAGTCTCAATATACAAAGTAAGACGTTAATGGAACGAATATCGGACCAGGCTTTAAGACTTCTTGTGAAAGAAGTTTTCACTATCATGCAGCCTGACCATTGATTTCAAGTGGTCCAAACAGAACCCCTCATCTTAAGCAGAACCCCTCATCTTAAGCCATGGGAATATGTTGATGGACAGAAAACCTTGGGAACCGTGTGATGAGGAAGTAGTACACAAGCCAGTCAATGATACTTTCTTTTAGGATGTACACCTGCAAAATCCCAAGGATCTGGTAATTCTTCGAATCGTATATAATATGTGAAAATAGATAGGTAATTGCATCTTTGATGTCTGAAGGTACCTCCATATGTAACTACCCCTGCACCAACTAGGAAGGCACTACATACCCCTATCCTGACACATCCTTGTACAAATATAAGTCTCGAGGGGTCTTCTGCCTTATTTGAGATTGTCTTCATTTCAGTAGGTGTCTTCATTTCAGTAGGTGCCGCATGGGAATCCGGGTTAAAATAGGTCCTCAGTCACCTCTAGCTAGTCGTAAAAGGCGACTTAACGGGGCGGTCCTTCGGATGACACCGTATAACCCGAGGCCCCGTGTCGCAGCAGGTGTGGCACGATAAAGATCCCTCCTTGCTCAAAGGACGTAGATGCCGAGCATAGGCCTAAATTCGCAGCCCTTTACCTGCAATGGTGACGTCTCCATATCAGTGAAATATTCTGGAGAGGGGCGTTAAATAGTATACAATCAATCGTTTAAGTAGGTTAAAAAAAGTATAAAAAATGCGTTGTTGTAATTGAGAAGTTCTCTCCAGCTTTATATGTATATTCAAAATCCTATCAGTTAGTACATCATTTAATTAATATCATCATAAGGTTTTCATAAGGATTCATTTTGTTCTAACTGCTTCAAAAGTTGAAGCTCTTAAGTTGCAATATGAACACTAACGTTCTCTTCCTTTACATTATACAAATAATCAAGATAATAACTAAATAATACAAAAGGAAGTCTGCTTGCAATTAATTTACGTTGAAACGCCGGTTTGCTAAGGCAGCACACGGATCAGAATTCGGCAAATTTACACTTTTTTTATAATACGTAACCCTAATTAATCGGAAAAGTCATAGATAAAACTTGCTATCATTATGCATTCCGCAGACTTCAATGAGACTTATACTAGATGCAGGTTGTCATTTCATTACCTACAATTATTCCAGCGGTCTAAAAACTTTGGTCTTCTATCAATGCACTGCTTCTGGTGATTTAAAACTGATAGTTTACCCATAAAACATTTTTAAAAATCAATTCCTCCTCATAAATAAATTGAATTCTCTCTTCAGTTAAGGAAGCAAATGCTTTATGGATTTCACACCTTAATAGCCATTCTCTGTAAGCATTTAAACTCTTATATAGGGAGTGTGGCACGCATGGTCTTGGATTTTTACGAAACTTGGCATACATTCCTATATTGATGTATGTAACTAAAATTCATAATAAAATGGTTGCTATGGTCGATGGTTACCATGGCAACCAACATACATTTTTCATGGCCTAAAAATCGCTAAATTTTGATGAAAAATGACACTTTTTTGACTTATTAAAAGTATTCAATGGAAAAAGCTATTAACATGATTTTACCTTTTTGCCAAAATACATCATTTTACAGTGCTTTAGAAAATTTTTGGTATTTCAGTAACTTTATCTCATAGAAAAAATACGCCTCGTTTATAGGTAGGATTTTTCTTGGGGAAAATTATAGATTTTAGGCTCTTTTGGAAAGCCTGATATAAATTTTTGCGGATAGTTGGGAAAAAATGAATACATGGGTTTGAAAGTCCATATATAGTTCTAATATAAACTACAAAGAACTACTTGGTTTTTATATTTAGTTTTCTTGTTACCATGGTTACAAACTTATGCTTTTTTAAAAATTCTAGAAAAGTACAATACGTAGATACAATCACGATCCATTTAATTGTCTGAGTATTTTAAAATGGATTAAAACAAATTTAGATATATGGTAAACAAGAGCAAAAACAAAGAGAAAAAAAAAATCAATTTTCATTACTAAGGGTCAAAGGTCAAGGTCAAAATGGCAGATTTAGATAGATATTTAAGGAAACTAAACAACATTTTTCTGTGTCTTAACTAATACTTGTGTTTTAACAGCCTGTCTCTGAGAAAAGCATGCAAAATCTGAAAAATTGTCCTAAAGGGTGTATAGAGCTTTTCATTCTGTCATATATTTTTAAGATCTGGGTTGTATCAGAATATAAAAAATAGATCTTAAAAGTGTGTCACGTGTTTCTATTTTTAGTAACAACCCAGTTTCTATATTTAGCAATAATTTGCATTATATAGAAGGTAAAAATAGGTAAGTTTGAGGCCTGATAAAGTTACTGCAAAATTATTTTCAAAACAGTATTTTATTATTTCATCAATACATAGATGTCAAAAATTACAAATATCTATTTTCCATAATGATTACAACTATCTGCAGTCTATACTGAAGCCATATGTTAGGCGAAGTTTGGAAATTCAGAATTATTATGGATATTTAGTACAGTGGTACAGCGGTTGGGGATAAAATAATTTGGTCAAATAAAGTTTTTTATAATAATTGATTTATGTTCTATCAAATATAAAAAATTCACCCTTGGCTATTTAGTGCAGATATATTTTATAAATTGTTGAAATGATGACCTAAGCATGTTAGCAAAGCTCTCATTTTGTACAATAGAATTAATCAAATACTATCAATATGGATTCATTTGATGACCAATAAACATATTTTAGTCTGAATTTATATTTAGAAAGGCTGTAAAAATTTAAAAGTTGATAAAACTTATAATTACTCTAAAAATGATAAAAGAAAATAAGATGACAAGAATGAGTAAGTGTGCATATAAGAGTTATTTCCCGTTGTGGAAGTCTTCATGTGAAAAAGGCGGAAATGACATTCCAATGTGTCAGGGTCGCCAAGAGGATAATGCAACTTCGGAGATTTTTTATACATTTCGTGCCGTGTATGTCAAGTATTTTATTAGTATGACTGTATCAAGGATCCACCACACTGTTTGTCTGTTAACTCTTTACAACTTACAGAATTGCTATGCAACATACATTGACTCCTCGCATCATAGAACTATTATTTTACCATTTCCCCGCAAGCACTTTATAGCGGGGTACAAATTTCTCCAAAGTTTAGAGTAAATAATATTCTGAAATAATATTTTAATTAGAAAATAACTTTTCTTATTTTATGAGATTCAAGCAAGTATAAAAAAGTTGGAATTTGACAATAAATTGAAGATTAAATGAACTTTTTAAAGTGCGTGAAAATGCGTGATTGCGAGGAAACGGTAAATGCGTGATTTTGCGTTAGAAATAGGAAATGGTATTTGCGTTAAAATGCGTGACTGCGGGGAAGGGTATTAAAGCTCCGACCAAGATGCTATAGTATCAAGTTGTATGAAAAAAAGTTATGGACCGACTGGAGGATTGATTGTGAAATGTGGATTTTTTCTCATGACCATGTTGACCATGTATACGGTGGTATATTTTAAGTTATGGATCTATCCAAGACATACGGATAACGTGGGGGGTTAACATGGTTAAAATGGCGAAGAATAACAAACTTCTGCTACCTTGAGGTTGACGAGATCTGACCATGCTTACAGGTAGGCCAAATATCTGACCTCTACTTCAAGCAATATGAGCTGCATTTTTAAGAATTTTATTTTGCCATAAAAATTATATAATGTGTTATAATGTTAGATTTGTATTTAAATTAAAACCTGTATGCTCAGTAAGATTAAAATGAAGTATTAAAGTGTTTTAGAAGAAAGACTTCTGTACAAGCAAATTAGAATTATTTAAGAAATCAATATTGTACAGGACAACGATAATGCAATCTTGCTTCAATCATACGTTATAAAAAAAATTTCATTGCAATGCGGCAAATATGAACAGAAGATTATAAATATTTTTTTCACTGTTCTTGAAATAATTCTGCAATAAAAAAAAAATGGACATCCAAGTTGCAGCTCCTATTTATTTCAATATCTACAGTGACCTATATAGAATTTGTAATAAAAATTTAGATAATGAATGAAAATGGACTAGGAACAGTCATGTTTATTGTTTGATATGTCATACATGTATACTTTTGTAAAGAAATTAAGAAAGTTCAAACAGTTGTTAAGAGATTGAGTAAAAATTATAACTTCTCTAATTAAAAAATATATTCAACATTCAACTGCACATATGCTTTGATTCGCATACATGTAATTTATGTTTTTGAATTGTGGTATTGTGCAAGTAGTGAAATAGTTTGCTACTCAAAATTAGTCTAAACTAAACAGTATATATAAAAGTACCAGGTATTCAAAGAAGGAAAGGTTTTTTATCCAAATATTATCACACATATTTTTCTATCATATTTACTTTAACAATTAATGTATTCAAAATGAGTACACATTTTTGCAAAATTGATATTTTAGAAAAGTAATGGGTCATGATAATATGAACTCATATTAAACAGAAAGTTTATACAGAACATTTAAGCATGCACAATATGATATTTAATATTAGTATACCATATGTTGGAGAGGTCCAAATTATTCAAATTTTATAAGAAACCTGGGTAAAGTTATAAATAATTTACTATTAACTTTTACTTGTAGCAACATTTGTCAACATGCAGAGGATTTTTTTGGACCCCAATACATTAAAAGACAAGTGTCCTGATCCAGATGTAAATGGTAAGAATTGTTTAGAAGTCTTATATGAAAAAACCAACAATTATTCTAATAGTCAAATGCTCTTTAATAGAGCTGTTCAGCATGTTCAGTGACACAGTTTTGTCACAATGATAAAGCCAGTGATTTCTTACTTTGTTTGGTGCATAAAGAGCTGATTTTCGCTATTCTCTTGATCACACTAATTTAATTATCTACAGATCAAGTCTAAGTGTAAATGTGAATGATTTACCCTAGGACGGGGCCACAATGGCCGACCAAAGTTTTACATAGAAATGTATAGGAAAAGTTTTTAGCTCACCTGAGCCAAAGGCTCAAGTGAGCTTTTCTGATCACATTTTGTCCGGCGCCGTCTGTCTGTCTAGCTGTCTGTCCATCTGTCTGTCTGTAAACTTTTCACTTTTTTGACTTCTCAAGAACTGCTTGGCCAATTTCAACCAAACTTGCCACAAAGCATCTTTGGGTGGAGGGAATTCAAGTTTCTTCAAATGAAGGGCCACACCCTCATTCAAGGGGAGATAATTGGGAATTAATGAAAATAAGGTGGCATGTTTTAAAAATCTTCTTCTCAAGAACCACTGTGCCAGGAAAGCTGAAACTTATGTGGAAGCATCCCCAGGTAGTGTAGATTCAAGTTTGTTCAAATCATGACCCCCGGGGGTAGGGCGGGGCCAAAATGACCAACCAAAGTTTTACATAGAAATATATATCAAAATTCTTTAAAAATCTTCTTCTCAAGAATGACAATGTCATAATTCATCATATTTATAATGGAAGCATCCTCAGGTAGTGTAGATTCAAGTTTGTTCAAATCATGACCCCTGGGGGTAGGGCGGGGCAAAAATGGCTGACCAAAGTTTTACATAGAAATATATAGGAAAACTTTTTAAAAATCTTCTTCTTAAGGTTGCAAAGCCATAATTGATCATATTCATATGAAAGCATACTTAGGTTTTGTAGATTCAAGTTTGTTCATATCATGACTCCTGGGGGTAGGGCGGGGCCAAAATGGCTGACCAAGGTTTTACATAGAAATATATAGGAGAACTCTTTAAAAATCATCTTCTCAAGAATAGCAAATCCAGGATTGATCATGGGACTACTTTTGGATTTAAACTTTTCAATAATAAACCAATTTCTACTTTTTCCTGCCCCCAGTGTTCAGGTGAGCGATGTGGCCCATGGGCCTCTTGTTTAAAATTCTTCTTCTCAAGAATAACAAAGCCATGAATGGTCATATTTATATGGAAGCATCCTCAGGAAGTGTAGATTCAAATTGTTCAAATCATGACCCCCGGGGATAGGACAGGGCCACAATGACCGACCAAAGTTTTACATAGAAATATATAGGAAAAATTTTTAAGAATCCTTTTAAGAATAGCAAAGCCATGATTGGTCATACATGTTTTTATATGGAAGCATTCTCGGGTAGTGTTGATTCAAGTTTATGCAAATCATACCCTCTCGCCTTTAAGGAATGATTGGGACTACTTTTGGGTTTAAACTTTTCAATAATAAACTAATTTCTGCTTTTATGCTAGCCACGGTGCTCAGTTGAGTGATATGGCCCATGGGCCTCTTGTTTTAACTATAAACTTATTTTTTTTAAATCAGTGTAGATGACAGCAATCATTTTGTCATTATTTTCTTACTTAGACCTTTCCAATGATCCAACTTCACTTTTCCTCCATTTAGCAGTTACTTATGCATGTACAAAAAATTATTCTTTCTGTCATCATATTTTACTGATATATACTCAAAGAAGGAGGACATATTTTTTTTCATTTCATGGTACATTTTGTTTCATAGGTTAATGTTATGCAGTTTTTCCAAGAAAGCAGAAACAATGGAGCAGAACTGAAAAGCCATAGATGATACCAGTTGTGAAAGTTGTCGAAACACTACAGCAAGCAAAGAGAGTAGTAATCATCAATACATGTATAACTCCTGTTAATATTCATCAGACCAAAAAGAAATTTTCATTTTTGAAATTTGAAAAATATTTGGCAGTTGGAAATCTCACTTATTTTACAAATTCAAGATCAAGTAAGAACATCACAGCAAATTTGTATGCTATATGTTCAAAGCATTAGATAGTTTCACAATTTACTGATACAAACTGCAAAGTGTCCTATCAGGAACAGGCATTGGTGGAGTTCAGTAAGAGCCAACAGGAAAATGAATTGGTTTGGCTTCAAAATCCAGAAAATAATTCTCCAAGAAAGTGAACAATTACTTGTCTATGATACGTGAAGATTGTAAGAGAGCAGTAAATGTCCAGGTTGTGTTTTATGGCAGAAGAAGAAAGTAATGAGTGCAAATGATGATATTTATAAACAAAATAAATAGCTAAGTAGCTCAAAAAAAGGAGGATGTATTGTGTCACATTCATCAAAAAAAAAAAAAAAAATTTTCAAGTCATTTTACCTTCCCCCAGTAAAAAGAACTTGTCTGAAATATCTCAATGTTTGTATCGATGATGTTAAAAATTTGCAGAAATTGTTTGTACTTTAACACTCAAATGAATATGTTGATCAAATGACTAGTATGATGAATAATGTGTTCACTTGTGTAAATATTGACCAAGTATGTATACATTCATTAAATATAATTATTATTTTCTTTATTGTTCCAACTATCTGATTGGTTCTAACTGGATCACATGATCAAGTATAAAAAGTGTTATTATTTTTCTTTGCTGTTCCAGCTATCTGATTTGCTCAAACTGGATCACATTATCAAGTATAAAAAGTGTTACAGACTGGATATTTCTATTTTAAAATTTTTTAAACCTGTTGTTTCTAAAATTGGAAACGTTCTTCTGTGAAGCAACAATAGTGCTGATGTCACAATAATCTTTATAGACTGGATGTGTCTAAAAACAGATACTGCAGCTGGTTTTCATTACTGTGACGTCATAATGCAACAACATAACAATGCCTTGTATGAGAAGGTTCTGAATATTGTAAAGAAAGGTTTTAAGACTTTTCTTATAAACTGATAAAAAATAATAAAACAATTGTAGCCCTTTGATTTGGTACAATCCCTCGATATATAGACCCCAGAGAAAGCATATGGACCTCGCACTTCGTGCTCGGTCGATATGCTTTCTCTAAGGTCTATATATCGAGAGATTGACCTCATCAAAAGGCTATGATTGTATATTACAGACTCGGTGTTTATTTTTGAAATTTATAAACCTGCTGTTTCTAAAATTGGAAACATTCTTCTGGAAACAACAATAGTGCTGACGTCACAATAGTCTTTATAGACTGGATGTTTCTGAAAACAGATACTGCAGCTGGTTTTCATTACTGTGATGTCATAATACAATGACGTAACAATGCTTTGTATGAAAAGTTACCGGGTATTATACGGAAGGATTTTAAGACATTGTAGCCTTATGATTCCATACAATCCCTCGATATATAGACCTTAGAGAAAGCATATCGACCTCGCACTTCGTGCTCGGTCGATATGCTTTCTCTAAGGTTTATATATCGAGGGATTGACCTCATCAAAAGGCTATAATTGAGTAATAAAGGTTTATACTTAAGTTTATCCATTTAATAGATGTTTATAAAGAATTCATAGCCAGTCCCCCTCTCCCCCGGCCTCTTTTTCCATGTATTTCTTAAAATTTAAAGTCATTAATTATTAAATTGAGAGCTATGTTTGTTTAAATTCTGTAATACAGATAGGAAGAACTCTAGAAATTTTTTTTTTTCGGTTTGGATATGTTTTGAGCTATTTTTGAGTAGCTCTAACTGTATCCTTGAAATTTTTTATGTGAAAATTTCACAAACTTTTACTTTCAATATTTTCTAAAGTGTACATTGGCCAAGGGTAATTTTTTTCATATTTTGCTAACATAGGTATTCTTAACAATAAGCAATAAAATTTACTGGATTAAAACATCCCCCCTTTTAACTAGAATAGTTTCAATTCCACTAAAAATTGTCACTTTTTCCAAATTTTGGAAAATTGCCAATTTCATGACCTATTTGCACTAAAACAGAATGAATGTCAATCACTCTGACTATATATTCAAAAAGAACTAACCTTTATTCTTTTACTACAAACAGAATATTTGAATAATTTTTAAAGTTGCAATTTTTTTCTCTCCTCAAAATATGTTTAAAATGTTAAAAAAAATACCTCAAATTTTCTTGCATAAGAGCTATTATTAGTAACAGGCCATAAAACGTATGTGGGTTTGATTAGCTCAGTAAAAATTTGTCTGATATCATTTTATGCATAGTAGAATTAGCTCATAAAATTTGAAGGCAATCGGAGAAACCTGCTTTCGGACTATTTTGCATGCTTTTCTCGGAGACAGGCTGTTAAACAACAAATGTAGAAACAAAATTACAGTTCTGGTCAACAATAACTAGCATCATATGAATGTCTGCCCATACAGACAGAAGGTCAAAGTTCAAGGTCACTATGGTATATAAAGAACTATGCACGCTAAATATCAATTCCCACCTACATTTTGCGACCATTTTATTCAATATTAATGGCCATAAAATCTTTGTTTTATACAAAAACCAGTGCAAGTTTAGCCATAAAATCTTTTGTTTTTTACAAAAAACAGTGCAATGGTATTTGATCCATTATCTTAATACCAGTCCTAAACAGTACTTATCCCTTTTTCCGAATTCTGAGATAAAGGGAAGGGGGGGGGGGTCGATGATATTTTCCATTGAAATCGGACTTTCAAGCATCACCAAAGAATATATTGGATTTATATAAATGTTCCACATATTTTTTTTTCATCTTTTACGCAAAGAAGTAAAACATTTATATATTAAAAAAATACACGGTTTAAGCTGTAAATCACTTTCAAACTGGGGGAAAATATGCATTTATTTTCGTCTTTTTTCTATAAAAATATGCCCCCCCCCCCCTTCTGTCTGTTTTAACATTTTATTATTGTAGGGTATCTTAAGAAGCCTACGATCTTTTTTCAATCTGAATTTATATCACAACTTGCTTTAGCGTAAAAAGACCCCTATTTATTTCTAGGTCAAGAGGTCAAAGTAAAAAAAAAAATTGTTTGTATGTAAATCTCTCATTTCCGAGAGATACCTCAAAAAGCATTTAGGTAAGCTTTTTTATATCATAACTCCCTTTCGTATCGCCCGCCCTCTTTAAGTGTCCCATCCCCTAAAGCTACCCCCATCACACTCTGACACCCCCTCCCAATCCCACCCCTCTTAATCTACACAAATTCTTATCTCCTTAACAAGGGGACGCATATTCTTGAATTAGTTTGTTAATGATGTATTTATATTGGGTATTCGGAATACTGACATTGTAATGTTGTATCCTAACTTCTATCCCGTATATTAAATGTATTTTATTGAAACTGGTATTACATTCTCCCTTTAGCTTGATGCATAATGTGAAAATGCTTATAAAGTACGGTTTTCAGGGGGGGGGGGTATAAAAAGGGAGGCAATTAAGAAAATTAAACGACTATACACTTTCCATTTTCTTGTACGTAAAGAATTGTGCTTCAAGCATGTGAAGACACTCTTTTGTTGTTATAGTAAACTAATTCCTTGCTCCTAAATTTACAATTTTTAAAACTATATTTAACAGTCCGAACTTTTCAAGTGACAGTCAAAATGTGTTTTCCAGTGACTTTTTTTAGAGAAGTTGATGGAAAATTCTAATCTACTTTTCAATATCATTCTTTAAAAAAATGCGATTTTAGAGATGTTGATGGCAAAATATTTCAACTTAAATATGCCTGGATCTACCAAAGTTCAATAAATAACAATCTGTTGTAAAATCTGCTGGACCTATTCAAATAATCTGCTTTTGTGCATTTGATAAATTGTAATTTTTTTTATTTTTTTTTTTTTGGGGGGGGG
>PRKT01000686.1:51281-68189 GCA_003671525.1 Saccostrea glomerata
TTAGCTTTAAATTTGATTCACAGAAAATTTGCATTTCCATGCAACTCCACCAATCATCACAAGTATATTTTTGACTGGTTAACAAAACATTTTTAAACTTGTTTATCCTGTTTAAAAACTACATAATATGACTGCATTTACTATGGGTTAGGGGAAGACCTTTGATCCAGAGGGAGGAGGGGGCAATTTTTTTCAAGTTGGTTTATTTTCATGGCAGGACATATTATTTATTTCCAAGATGATCTTTAGGGAAAATTATTAATTTTTTTTCTAACAGATAAAAAGTCTGAAGAGCAAAGAAAAAAAAACCAACAATAATAAATAAAATGCCCAAACTCCTTTTCATTATGGTAGGGGTGGGTGGGGGAGGGGGTTGTATCGGTAACTATTTTTTAACCATAAAATCTATTATACATGTATATTGTGGGTTTCAAAAATTATTACCGGTACTGAAATAATGACCCGTGGATGGGAATTGTAGCTATTATTCAAAACAGATTATTTTTTTCTTTTCAGCCAATTGCAAGGACATATTATTCAATTTTAAAAGATTAATTGTCTCTTTTAATCACATTCACATTTAAAAAATATTCATTGCAGTCCTGCAGTACATCACTCTGACTGATCGTGAGACACAATAATTCTTTATAAAAAAAAAACAAATTCATAATACTAGTAATTCTGATATTTCAAGTTTATCTTGAATCCCGTTTTGAAATCCCTTAGACCTTGAGGTTAATCATTATGTACAGAGCTGATTTCCTGTGCTACAAATTGTATGTACAGTGTAGTCTTGTACATTTCACCATTTTTCACATGAGCAAAATTATTCTTTTTGAAATAAACAGAGGCTAAAATTTGAATGCACATGAAATAAACAGGAAAGACAGTTGATTTTACTTGAATTCCAGGATATACAGAGCTGCATGTGTATGCTGACAATAAGTAAACAACTTCCAGTCATTTTTGTACAATGATTTTTTTTAATCTTTTTCACTGAAGAGCTCCACAATTATCAAAGGGAGATAATTCAATTTCAAAGTTAATGTCTGCTATTTTAATCAAATATTTCTCATATTTATAGAGAGAATACCAACAAGGTTTTAACATGCCTTTTAAAATTAGATGTTATATTTCTTATTTTTGTTAGTAACATGAATTGAAGTAGCCGCATTTCATTAAAAAACTTTCCCAAATATTGCATTTTTTCAGAAAAAACCAACTTTAGACACCGTTTCCATTGTAACTACCCAACATTCATATGATCCAACTATATTTTTTGATTTAGTTTATGAGGTGGTACTTTCCAGCCAAATTTGAAAAAAATGTGTGACTATGCGTGCCACAAAAGTTTAAGTGGTTACAGAGAATGGGTATTAATTTTTTTCTTAATGTCGGTATATGTTACCAAGTATTCTGTCTCAGATGAACAGGAACTCATTCTGCAATAGGAAATCTTTTATTTGAATAAATAGACTACATGATCTACTGTGTCCCATATTTACCATTCATTAAAAGAAGAATAAAAAAATATGCTTTACAATTCCTTTCATTTCTGTTGTTTTCCTCGAACAAAAATATTTACAAATAATTTACTAACTTTTTTTCAATTAAATTAACTTGTACATCTCTACCAATAGTAACTTCACTTAATATATCAATTTTAATATGACTTGCAAGGAATGGTACTATTATATTGTATTCAGTAAATATTCATTATGTAAAAATAAATACACAAGTGCAACTTCCATAAAATTGATTGGCCTGTTGGACAATAGCACCTTTTATAAAACATCACAATATAGACATCAGTCACAAGAATATTTTTGATAACTGTTCTACATTGTTAACAAAAATATAGAATATTCTGGTGCATTCAATTCAATCTAATAATTTGAAAATAAATAAATACAAGTCCATGATGCTTTTACATCAATGAGAGTATTCACATGAATTTCACAGTTTTGTAAGAGGATCTTGTTCCTCATCGTCATAATTTGGTCAGCAAATACCTACGAATGTTGGATACCCCTACCAGTGACCTGTATCCTGCTTGAACGTTGAAGCCTCTCCATGTGTCGGTTGATAGCAACACGGACTCTGTTCTGGGACACTGTACCTTGGAAGGGTAGATGGAGCGATTGGCAAGGGGCGGCCATCCTTCTTTTTAGCTCTACTGGTCAGAGACCAGAAGAGCTTATGCGATAGTAATACGTCCGGCGTCCGTCCGTCCGTCTGTCTGTAAACAATTTTTCAAAATGCTAATCCTCCTACAGTCGTGGTCTAATTTCAATATAACTTGGCACACAAGTAAACAACAATAAGATACATAATTCTGTTTATCGGTTTTTGATTTCGATGAACCTAGATAGAATGTTCTATCGTTAAAATGATATTGTCCTACGAACCCGGTTTAGATAGAATGTTCTATCGTTAAAATGATATTGTCCTACGGACCCGGTTTAACGATAGAATTCGTTCCGTGTATTCGTAATGTAGCAAAAAGAATAACCCGCATAGTGCATTTACTAGGAACAATCTAGAAAGTTCCGAATGTAAACATGACAGGTTTGAATATTGAGAGAAAAACGTTGAGAAATTTTATTGGATTTTCGTATTTTTGTGGATTATTTTTTGGGATAAAAGGCATAAGCAATCTCAAAAAGGTTTGTTTTGATTAATTTATAAATTATTTTCTGTGCAGATCTGTTTGTATCCTTCAAAATCGTTTCGTTGCGATTCTGCAATTTTTTGCTACATTGCGAGTATATGGGTGGTATTCTAACTGTGGTGAGGGCTTGTACCGAGACACAGTTAGATAATTCTAACTACGATGAACCGTGTTGCCATGGTTACTAAAAATAGAAATTTCTGTGAAATTCTTTCAAAATGCTACTCCTCCTAAAGTTTTGGTCTGAATTCAGTATAACTTGGCACACAAGTAGAATACACTAAGATGCATAAATCTGTGTATCGGTTTTTGATTTCAATGAACGGTGTTGCCGTTGTTACTAAAAATAGAAATTTCTGTGAAATTCTTTCACAATGCTACTCTCCTACAATTTTGGTCTGATTTCAATATAACTTGGCACACAAGTAGAATACGCTTAGATACATAATTCTGTGTATCGGTTTTTGATTACGATGAACAATGTTACCGTGGTTACTAAAAATAGAAATGTATGTGAAATTCTTTCAAAATGTTACTCCTCCTACAGATTTGGTCTGATTTCAATATAACTTGGCACATAAGTAGAATACACTAAGATACATATTTCTGTGTATCGGTTTTTGATTTCGATGAACGGTGTTGCCATTGTTGCTAAAATTAGAAATTTCTGTGAAATTCTTTCAAAATTATTCTTCTCCTACAGTTTTGGTCTGATTTCAGTATAACTTGGCACACAAGTAGACTACCTTAAGATACATAATTCTGTGTATCGGTTTTTGATTTCGATGAACGGGGTTGAGGTGGTTACTAAAAATAGAAATTTCTGTGAAATTCTTTCAAAATGCTACTCTTCCTACAGTTTTGGTCTGATTTCAGTATAACTTGGCACACAAGTAGAATACACCAAGATACATGAATCTGTGTATCGAATTTTAAATTTTGATGAACTATGTTGCCGTGGTTACTTAAAAAAGAAATGTCTGCAAAATTCTTTCAAAATGCTACTCCTTCTACATTTTTTGTCTGATTTCAGTATAACTTGGCACACAAGTAGAATACACCAAGATACATGAATCTGTGTATCGAATTTTAATTTTGATGAACTATGTTGCCGTGGTTACTAAAAAAAGAAATGTCTGCAAAATTCTTTCAAAATGCTACTCCTCCCACAGTTTTGGTCTGATTTCAATATAACTTGGCACTCAAGTAGACTACACAAAGAACATAAAGAGACTTTATCAATGATCATTATTCTATTTATTGCTGTTGTAAAGTTTCAAATCCCAGCTGCTTAAGTACTTTTCTATTCCTTTGCTATAAGTTCAAACCAGTAGAGCTTCAGTCTCGACAGAGACTTCTGGTTTAATATTGAAGTGAGATAGGAGTTCCACCAGTCTACCTCATCAGCAGTTAATCTTCCAGTTTCAGCCCACGTAGGGAGATCCCGCTCATCTCGTCGGTAATGCTGTTGATTTTTGTAAAGTTTGGCTCCACGAAATCTGGCTTATCTGCAAATTCTGGCACCAAATCATTAAGGTCGCCGTCGCGATACACTTCTTGAAAAGTTGGCCAGTCTTTGTAGGACAGCATCACTCTCCCGGACTTCTTGAAGATCCTGAAGACATATCATCTCAGACTTCTGTCCATGACTGTCATTCCACTGTAATTCCAGAGATTGTCTAGGTGCTGGACATCTAGTTTGGGACCGAAACTTTAATCCACCATCTCATGAAGATGTGTCAGGTTGATCTTCTGTGTGTGGCCCTTCCTGCTGATATAGATGAACATCTGATCGATGTCTTCATGGCTATGACCCACCATTAGGAATGTAAGCTTTATCTACAATGTATGAATACCATTATAAGAATTTTAACATATAAGGGTACATGAGATCTAGAGCTTTAAGGAGATCGCTCACTTCCTCCCATGATGAGGTTAGCAGTTATGGCATATCTTCACTCAAGCATGGGAGGTCCATTGTAATTCGAAGGAGCTGTTGCCATTCAGACTGAAATGACTCCATATTACACAAAATTTCAAATTATATTTAAACTGCTTTTTATTGAAAGATGAATTCTTAATTATTTTTAGCTATAGGTGGTTATCTCTCACATAAAAAATGATTTAATTTATATATAGGTTGCCTTAGCCAAAAGCTCAAGTGAGCAATGAATCTGACCTACAGATGATGTAATAAGCTATTTGTCATCTTTTGTCTATAACATTGTTACACTTCTCTGAAATCATGTACATTCTTAATAAGTACCGTTTCTTCATTGTAGATGATGGCATCCGGAGTGGTGTTAAATGTTTCATTTTTCAGGAAATGTAGTGGGTCCTCCTGATCGATCAGACTTGCTGACTTCTGTGTGGGATCTTTAAATTTGTTTTCCACAGAGAGCCGTAGCCTGTCTCCTGGGACACCTCTCTGAACCTATACAAAGTGAAAGTAGAAAAGTTCCGACACCAACCTGCTATATCGAAGAATCTTTTCTTGAAAGTTGAGGTATCTGCAGGGAAACTAATGTATGTACCGTTCATGTCCACCAACAAGCGACACACAAGTCAAGCAGTCGTTGAATTGGCAATGCCCAAGGATTCTTCCCACAAGGATCATGTAAAACGCACCCGTGGCAAGGAAGCTCAGAGCTGCAAGAACCTGTAATAAGGGGAATAGCGCCACATTCCTCTCTGTTAGATGGTTGATGTCATTGAATAACAAGTCGACAAGGAATAGAATGGTCGCTGGTCGAAAGCGAAAGCGAGAAAAAACCTCCTCCTCATCCATGTCCTCCAAAAGGTTCGACCGATCTCGAAAACCTCGTGGATTAGGTGCCTTCCTCCTTAGCTGTATGATGTTGACAATATTTAATCTCGCTGCCGAAGACACCATATTGGAAGTGAGACCAAAAATTATGAAGTTAGACACCTTTTATGTGGTCTAAATTTTTGAGCTCAAAAGTGAGACCAAACCAAGAAAGTGAGACTGAGACCGAGACGGCAAATTTTTATGGCACACCTAACGTGAGAATGAGACCAAAATCCTAGACTGTCTCACATTTTGATCTCAAAAGTGAGCTTGCTAAATTTTATGGCCCCGGAGACTGGTCCTTCATTATATCCATGTATTCGCAATTTGACATAGTTTTTGAATTCATTTTGAGAGATATCCTGTTGAAAGGTAAGTAGAGTTAAATAAAATGGAACGCTATTCAGAGGACAAAACAAAAACAATCGTTCGGTTTTATGTTATTGCACATGTGCAAATCATTCAAACTTAGGATCGTGAATGGTAGATTACATGCAGACAAAGAGATTGGAAAACATACACGTGAATCAGAACGAAGAATTGATGTAATTGACTATGTGATAGTCAAGGCAGTTGCCAAGTTGATGCAGAAGTGAGAAACACTAGCGGCTTACAATTCATGATAAGTAGATAATATTTTTTTTTAACTTTCTTACTTATCATCGTTTAGTTTCAAATATTCATTTTATAACAGAGTATGTTTATGACAAAGAATTGGCACAAAACATCCTTAATATAGTTTAAGATTTTCTTGGTGTTCAATATTTATTTATTGAACTCAATCTTGTATTAAAAGTCATATAATATTCATACAGGTAAACACACTTCTAGTAAACATGATTATAATTAACTAAAACTTATAGCCAAGTGATTTTCTTTCCCTGTTGGTTTTAAACATTCTGTAAAGCTAACGGATATAATGAATTACATTAACAAAGCAAAATCGCCATCCTTGAAATAATGAATTTCATTAACAAAGCAAAATCACCATCCTTGAAACATCGATATGTTATTATTATATTTTATTGTATTTTAATTAAATTTATAGAGACTCAATTATAAGAGAGCTTTTTTCCCACGATCAATCAGAATACGTTACAAATGATGAGTACAAGATCAAGCAGGCCAGTGATCTTGACCAGTTCTCTTATAAACGCGACTTGAAGATCTTCGCTTGATTAACAAACCTACGATCCATGACGGTGTACGACACATTACAAGTAAGTATTTAGTGGTGATGGGCCTGCACGACAATTTGAAGCCGGACAGCAGCGCAGATGAACTTTCAGATGTCTGTGCGGTGTCTCCGTTAAGGAACATCAGAGCTTGGGAATGTGCATACAGATGCTATCCTCCATCCCTTTAAAAAAGAAATCGCACCTTCAGAGCTGGAGAGTTGTGGCAAAATTTGTCAATTATCAACATTTCCCGCTTTGTTAATTTGAAAAAAAGAAACTTGGATGGATGAGCTTGAAGCCATAGAAATAAGTCTGAAATGCAAAAAGAGAAATAAGTACAGTTCGGAAAAATAAGTCTGAAATGCAAAAAAATTTTTCATCAGTTCTCCATCACTTCTTAATGAAATTGATGACAGCAACTATCCTTCCAACCATGAAATTTTTGCATGTGATCCGTCAAGGAATTACCTTCAAACATAAACAACAAAGATACACAGACAAATTTTTAAGTTCTTTCAAATGAGACAAGGTCCATGACCTTGACTCAAACCTTTGTGCTGAAAATAGGTATTTCCGAACTTTTTTGCTGCCGGGTGCATAGCGTTGCACAAACACATCTTGTTTTTTTTAGGTCACCTGAGTAAACTCAAGTGACCTATTGCTATCTGTTTTCGTCGTGCGTCGTTCGTCGTGCGTTAACATTTGAACATTTTCAGCTTCTTCTCTGCAACCACTGCACCAATTTCAACCAAATTTGGTACAAAGCATCTATGGGTGAAGGGGAACAAAAATTGTGAATTTCATGATCCCTGCCCCCCTGGGGACTGAGGGTTAGGGCCAAAACCACTAAATTGAGTGCAATTTTTAAAAATTTTCTTCTTTATTCCTGGACATCAAGCAGTCAAACTGTTTGCTTGATTGTAATCAGCAATAAGTCCTCTACCAAAATTGTGAAATTCATGGCCCCAGGGTCAGGGGTTTTAGTGCTAGGGAGGGGCTAAATAAGTAGGTAGTGAAAATGCATTATTTCTTTGAAAATCTTCTTCTCTGCACTTGGGTATTAAATAAACCAACTAAGTACAAAGTTATGATGAGCAAGAGTGTCTCTACCAAACTTGTGAATTTTATGGCCCCAGGGTCAGGGGTTCTGGTGTTAAGGCGGGGCTCTATTGATTATATAGTGAAAATACATTTATTCTTTGAAAATCTTCTTCTCTGCTCCTGGGTATTAAATAAACTAAGTACATATTTATGATAAGCAAGAGTGCCTCTACCAAAATTGTGAATTTTATGGCCTCAGGGCAGGGATACTTGTTTTAGGGTGGGGCTCTAATATAGTGAAATGTATGAATTCTTTGAACATCTTACCCTTTGCTCTTGGTTAATATGCTTATGATCTAATTACATATCTTAGGCCAGGATTTATTTTATTTTCAGTTTTAAAATCCCTCCGCTCAAGGTTTTGAACTTTTAGAGAAAAAATTTTTTTTTCATTCCGATGTCAAATTTGAGTCGGGATCGAGATTTCAAATTTACGAACTCGCACTTCCGGTTTTTAGATGAAACGGCGGGTAAATAAAGCTAGATCCAATTGCAAGAATTTAGCATGGTTTAGTGTAAAATTCATCGATAAGAATGCCATTCAAAACGTTTCACCTGTTCAAAGGACAAATTAAATGCTGACGACTTTGTTGCACAATGACATGCTGGTGAGATAATTATGTATTCGTTTCAAAAGTAACTGTAAATTATTTTCCACCCTCAGGTTTTGAACTGCCCGTGGTAACTATTGCATATTGCCAGGGACATTGTTTAGGTCTCTGTTATAGCTTACAGTCTAAGCATCATTCTTCAGAAAATGGTTGCTTATGCATCAGATGTAATGAATAAAACTATGGGAGAAGTGAAGTCCATTTGAGGAAGAAATAAACAATAACCTCAAGTGAAGAAATAAAAAAAAATTCAACTATTAAAACAGGTCCAGTACAATCAGTACATTAAGCTACGTAGGTAGAATTACCTACGTAGCTTTATTTACCTACCTCAGGTAGCTTGATTTAGCTACCAAATGAATTTATTTCTATAAAAAGCATTTTTCTCAGGATGTGCAAAAACTATCATTTTGATGCAGTGATCATTTTCAACTTTGAACTCATCTGAAAACAATTCATGAAAAATTCCCTCTAGAAGAAATGTCTTTTTCTGCGCAATTGCAATCAAAGTTCTGAAAGATTTGGGGCTATGTATAACAGTTAGAACAGTTACTCCTTGAATGAAATGACAAAGAAGTCCAGTTCTGGTTAACATGATAATAGATTGGTAATTATTCAGCACAATGTGAAGTAATCATAATCAGTCATGGCTCACCGCACGGACAGATAACCAAACAATGGAATTACATGTTTTGCTCTAAATTGACCAAACGCAGCGATGTTTAAACTATCTCTGCCTTGGAATGTTTTTTAAAGTTTCCCTAGTATAAATATCAATAGTCATTTAACTGCGATTTTTTATCTTTTTTCCATAAAAAGAAAAGTTACATTGAAATAGCTAAATAAAGCTACTTGAGGTAGGTAAATAAAGCTACGTAGGTAATTCTACCTACGTAGCTAAATGTACTGATTGTACTGGACCTGTAAAAGGCAAGAATATACAAATATACGTAGTATCATTTGTGTCAGCCAGAAAAATTATTTTACACTTAATTGAAAAAATGTTGACTCTACTCCCCAATACTTCCTGTCTGTTTTAATGATAGGAATTATAATTTTAGGCATCAAGTAAATTTTAGAACAATGTCTACACATTCACCTAAGACATATTAAGAAAATGAAGATGAAAGACTTTTAAAGAATTGAATTTTTAAATATATTTTGATCAACATCACAAAATTTATATAACTGGCCCAAACTGGCAGATGATGAACTAAGCAATTAAATGTTCTACTTTCCTATTTGTTAGCATTATGTGTCCAGTGGTAAGGAGCCTATTAAGATAGCATAAAAAAGAATGTACAAATGTTAATAATTGATTTATCAAAAAAAATTATTTCCTTTTCCTTCGGAACTTTTTTATCCTCATGTTCATAACTAAACCTAAACATAAAAAAATGCAGGCCTTATAATGAAGAAAGGGTCCTCTTTCAAACTAGATAATTTCAGGGCTGCTGAGTCAGGGGTACCAAAGGGGTACTTTGACTAAAAATAAATTAATGCTTTGAAATCTGCCCTTTGATAAGCAATGGTGCCTCTTTCTAAATTCGTGAATTTCATGGCTTTTGGCTTAAAACACTACCCAAATACAATCGCTGGAAAGTTGTTACATAATACTCAGGTGACCTATAAGGCCCGTGGGCCTCTTTTTTTTTCTAAATAATTCGTATCCACAAGGAATTTTATGTTACGTAAGTACAAACCGCACAGCAATCATCATTTTAGATCTTTGATCATTGTTTTTAAAAATTGTATAATTCAATGGTAGGTTATTTTATTTAATAATAATCACTTTAATTAATAAACTGTGGGGCGAGAAGACCAGTCATGCGGATGAGACATCTGTGTCGCAGCAAGTGCACTACCGGTACGAAAAAGGCCCCTCATTGCTCAATGGCCCTTAGTGCAGATTAAAGGACATAATTTGCAGCTCTCCATCGGCAAGTGTTGGCGTCTGAATTGGTCAGTGAAAAAGTCTCGAGAGGAATTTTAAACAATAGTCATACAACCAGAGATTTTAAAATCTCAGGTGGTAGAAGGAACCTTGGACACTCCAGTGGTAGAAGGAACCTTGGACACTCCAATGGTAGATGAAACCTTGAATACGCAGGTAGTAGAGGGAACCATTGACACTTCGGTGGTAGAAGGAACCTTGGACACTCAGGTGATAGAAGGAACCTTGGATACTCAGGTGGTAGAAGGAACCTTGGACACTCCAGTGGTAGATGAAACCTTAAATACTCAGGTAGTAGAGGGAACCATGGACACTTCGGTGGTAAAAGGAACCTTGGACAATCTGGCTTTGTGCCCATAAAACAATTCTCTACAAAGTAATGCATAGATAATGTCTTAGCTAAATCAAAATCTTTAATAGGAAAAAAATATCAAGGAAAATGCTGTCATATAAAAACTGATTTTTATGTTGCAGTCAAGATTTTATACGCAGTAAAATAGCACACCTTGCACTTTCAAGTGTACATACATAAAATTATGTATGTATATTCCTGTACATGTGTAAGTAAAGAAAAGATAAGCATGATTGTATCGTATACTGGTATTTCAAAATTTAATGAAGTATTTCAATTAATATCATGGATTTTAGGGAAATGGAGAGGGTAAAAAAATTCTGACAATAAAAACGCTTTCTTGATGAAATAGTTTTTCCCGGAAAATTATCTCCTTAATTGACCCACGGTTATTGTAAATATCAATTAATATAAAGAAAAAAAATGAAAGGTTTAATTTAGAACAGATTAAATAAAAAAAAAAGGATCAGTAAAAAATAGACTTAAATACGAATTTATTTAAGAGAATATATTTTTTAGGTTGAGAAATGTACAATTCTTTACGCTGTGCAGGAATCATTACGTTAAATATGATAACGCCATGTCAACGTTACGACGTCATGACGTCGTCAGTGATATTTTCTTAAGAAAACATTGCTTTTTTAGTGAGTTGTGTAGGGAAAACGGTTTGAGATATTTTCAAAAAATAAATTGATTTAGAATAGGGGTATCCAAGACACATCATTTAAATATTATCACCAGATTTTGGGACTAGGCGGATTTTGGTGCCTAACGTACCTTCTTTTTAGCTCAGACTCGGAGACTGAATTGTCTTTAGATGATAGGGATAACTCATGTGTAAACCCAACATCTGATTTCTCTCCCCGTAGAACTCGTTGTGGAAGACCCATAAAGCCTAGAGATGCATATAGTCCCTCATAAAGCGTTGTACATATCAGTAGTCTTAGAGAGTTTTAGTTCAAGGGAAGTACACTTTGAGTTATTGATTGAATTTGTAGAAATATTTTTTGATTACTTTCACTGTTACTTAATGTATCAAAGACTTACACATTATTTTATTGATATTAAAGAATAACCCTTTATAATTATTGATATATATTTAGTATCATGGAAGCCGATGATTTGCATGTAAAGGAGGACGTGTTAGTACAGTTTCACCAAACCTATTGTAGGACACACTGGCCTTTCCAAGGCATGGTCTGTAAGGTCAACGGATGTGACCGATATGTCTATCCAACACTTCGGAAATACATGCGCCACTGGCAGAAATTTCATAAGGAAATCCATGAAGTGTTGGAATGTAGCTTATGTTCTCACAAATACGAGAAAAAATATTTTCTCATACAACATGTGCAGAGAGACCACCATCTGCATCTTGAAGCAAGTAAAGAGATGGCAGCTAATGCTAACCGCGTAAATAGTAGGAATCTACTGTACAAAAGATTTGGATCAATATATTTGAAGTCGAGCGTTACAAAATTCAAACAGAGGATCTGCAAAGTAATCAAGAATATGCGAGAATGGGATTGGATATTGGTGATGTGTGTGTAAAATTAAGCATCTTGTTCCTAACTTGGCAAACTACTGAGGAGAAAGATTTCCCTACAACTTAGAGTAGATGCTTCGTCTTGCAAAAACAATTGGTTTTGATAAAATGTTGCCAATTTTCTTTCAGCATGGTGGAGCAAGATAGGAGTTTGAAAAAATGTTTGTTGAGAGTCAAAAAAATAGGTAACCCTTTACCTTTGCCATTTTCCAGTGGTAAAGAAACATTGTATCAACCATCATAGAAAAGGCAAAAAGTGTTGCAAACACCTTGGAAAGTAGCATCCATTCCTGCTGAAAATTTGAACGAGATGGAAAAGATTTATCTGCATACAAGAAAGATGTACCACAAAATCTAAAGGGCCAAGAAAGAAGTGTTGCATTATTTGCACTTTTTATAAACCTCTCTAAATCAGTTGATAGGTTTTTGGTATATCCACATCAACTTTTATGGGAATGGACTATTTTGTCTTTTATGGTGACTGTGGAGAAGAAGGGGAGGGATGTTCATCATGTAAAAATGTCAGGGTTCAGGAAAAAAAACATTGTATCTTGTTCAAGTGGCAACTGATGCTGCATCGAGGTGATACCATTGTTTAAGCTTTGAATATAGTTTTAAAAAAAATTGTGAATGAAAATGTTGTACTTCATGCTGTTGTTATTGTCGCAAGTAGTTATAAAGAGTCCTATACATTGACAAAGTGTGCATTTGAAAATATTTCTGAGCTTAACTTGGATGGAACAGAAAGATCACTGCTACAAAAAAAAACTTCTTTGTGATTTTTACATGGAACTTATCAGGTTCACCTGAGTCTTTTAGTTGAACTGTTGCCACGGATAATTTGTCTGATACATGTATACAAAATAGCTTATGTCTGAGGTTGATCATTTTTTGTCAAATTTAGGACACTTGAGGTTTAAATTGTCATATGGTGAAAATGATACAAAAGCTCATGTATGCACAGTTAGGACAATACTAAAGCTAAATAATTAAAACTGAATTGCACAATCTAAAAGATGGACTGATAATCAGGTGGTTGATAAGATATCTGGGCCTCTTGTATTGTCTCTCAAAGCAAGAATCTAATATGAGAAATTTACTGTGTATAATCCATACATGTATCAGTATTTTATGTTTAGGGATTTATATGTATTCATTCTTCAATTTCAAAAGGACCTGGAATGACCTTTTGCATAGTTAGATAAGTATCAGCACATTGATTAGTAGTGGCTTTATTAAACGGGCTTAAAACTTCAACATTCCTTTGAATAATACTTTGCTACTGAAAATAAAAGGAATAATTCTTTATTGCTTCCGGTGTAGCTTAAGTACATTTGGGATCCTTCACCATTGAAATTATAGCTGGGGTTAGTTCTAATTATCTCTCTATCATGTCCAAGGTACTTTTCCACGGAGTGGGAACATCTTGGATGAGCTTGTGTGTAGAAGTGGTGTCAAACAATAAAAGCTGCTTTTCTTTCAGCATATCCATGACACTGGATGACAGAAGGTAATATGTTACAATTTTTCTGCCTTTTGCTAACATTTTTGTCATTTCTGGAATAGAAAGTGCTTTTTGACAGCAAGATTAATTCTGTGACCAAAACATCCAAATCTCGGCCACTGCAGATGATCAAATGTTTTGATTTCATTGGCAGCGTTGTCTGTGGGCAAACTAGGGAGAGACCATTCCTTCTGAGTTTTTTTCTCAAATTTGCTGCAATGGCTTCTCCTGAGTGCGAGCCCTCAATTTTTCTTGTTTCAAGTACCACACTCTTGAGCTGCCATTCTTTATCAATAAAATGGGCGGTGACAGTACGATGAGCTGGACAGTTCCTTACTTCCAGATCCTCTTCTTGACATAAATGTGCCCCCTGTATGGGAAGATAGTCTTGGTGAAGTAATTCACACATACATTACCCGAGAACCCAAAAAGTTTAAAATACTAGTTCATAGTAGAGGACACATTTTAAAAGAACTGCTGAATTGTTTTAAATCTATAAACACAGATGTTGATTTTGCCAATGACAAAATGACAGGTCATATCATTCTTCCAAATGATGTTGAAGAAGCAAACTATATTGGTGGCATAATGAGAGACATGTTAACGGATTTCTGGGACGATTTTTGCGAGCAGTGTACAACTGGTAGTGATCTAAAGATAAGAAGAAGCTTCTAATAAAATTGCAAGTTTTTTGGCCCCATGGTCAAGGGGTATGGTGTTAAGGTGTGGCTCTATAATAATTAAATAGTGAAAATACATTACATCTATTAAAATCTTTTTCTCTACTCCTGGGTAATAAGCAGATAAACTATTTATAATGTGCACGTTCTATCTTTGCTTTTGCAGCCTATGCAGACTTTTCTCTTCCTTCCTAACTTGAAAAAAAATTTCAATTTACTCATCTTGGAGTAAATCGAAGCAACTCAGCTTTTAGAGGTTAGGAATCCTGTCTATAAAAATGCCAAAGGTTTGGGTGATCAAAAACAATTTCTGAACTAAAAGAAAATAAAGAACTTTTATAGACCATAATTCTTTATGTCAGTGTTTGTGTATCATTTTTGGCTGTGCATACAGCTTGAAGATCACAATAAGGCAGGGCTAAAAGAAGTGGTTGGTTTAAAAGAAAGATTTAAGATGTTAAAATAAAGAAGGCAGGGTTCTCCATGAGCTGTTTTACTGTGTTGCTCCCGACACAGTAGATTTTTCTCCGACACAGTGAAGATTCAAATTTTATGCATGCGACACAGTAAAAATTTTGCAGACACGGTAAGATCTGTGATAATTAGAAAATCTATACACACGTATTCTTTCTAACTCAAAATTTAATCAAACAATTCTATAGTAAAAGTAATAGCACTTAATTACTAGGGCTTCACCTTGCATAATCAATTCTCTCGTAGACCCTCGCTGGACTTCACGCATGAAGGAACAAACATAAAAAAGTTTGTTTTCACACTTCCATGTAACGATTAATTGGTAGTGGCAATACAATTCATTGTATTATTTAAAAAATATAGATATAAATGTCTTTTCTAAAGAGCCATGGCTCTCGCATTATGATAGCACTGTAAGTCAAACATAACATCAATTAATTAATGTAAATTCAATTGAGTACAATTTTTCAACATAATCAAGGAACTTTGAAAATATTTTACTGTTCTGAAGTTTCTTTTTTTTTGTAATGCGATAACTCGATCAAGAAAACTGATAAATAATCATGACAAAGAGCATTGGCCATCTTATGCATAAAATGGCCCTGTACTTAAATCAATAAATTAACTATCACCCTCTTTCCCATTTAATATATCGAAAGAAAATAGACACTTGGTGCTCTCATTTCCTATAAAAAAAATTTCGTTTTCGAGAATCCAGTTATTGGATGACAGGTTTGAAAAATTGCAATGATCTTGAAATTTGCAGAAAACATGCGTATTTGACTACCTTCAGCAAAGAATTAAAATATGAGCACAGCCCACGATCCAAAAAATAAAACATGATATTTGATCTTCAGAAACAGAGCTTTCATTATGTATTGGTATATTTTGGATCAGAGGTTGTGCTCTATATGAAATATTGAAAAAAAGCTTCAACTGTAGGTCATTTGCAAAGGAATTTACAGGATATTAGGAAAATGACGCATTTTATGACGTCATAATGCATTGACTAAAAGGAAAATTACGTCACAATTAATAAATACGTGGTCACCAACACTTCAAGTGATAAATACTACATTTGCAACATAAACTGATCCGTTTTGATTTTACAGAAATTCTCAGGGCCAAATATGGCCCAAAGTGGCTTTACCTCTTTACTTTCAAAAATGTAAAGTTGTTCGACTGTATCTATGGAACGCCGGGACTGTCTTATATGAGGATTAAATATTATATATGTAGTGCTTCCTTTATTATATGGGGTACTATTTTTATTATATGAAGTAGTTTTTACTTTATATTGTGTACAACCTCCATTATATACAGTACTTCTCTCATTATATGATGTAGATATGTCATTATATTATGTACATCTATCATTGTATGAAGTGCTTTTAACATTATATGCTGTAGTTCGATCATTATATGCGGTAGTTCAAACATTATATGCGGTAGTTCTAACATTATATGCAGTAAACACAACAATATATTATGTACTTCTCACATTATATACAGTACATTCATCATTATGTGTAGTATTTCTGTTATTATGATGATGCTGATCATTAAATATTATGTCCGGTCCAGTTAGCATTCCGTGCGGTAGATTTTGCATTTCGTTATGATGTAGATACAGTATTATATGCGGTGCTTTCTTCTTTATGATGATGATCTTTCGGAAGCTGCCCTTCGGAACCCCCTCTGTTATATTTAGAAAGTTTTACTTTTTGCGTTCTTAGATATGGACATTCTTCATGGTTTTAGGTTTATATATTTTTTTTTATTTATTTAGTTTGACAAAAACCACATGTGGCGCATGTAACCAAAAATATTTATTAATATAGTCACATGGATTTTTTTATATTAATTAAATGCAACACGTTTGAAGTTACAAATATTTCTTGCATATTTAACATCTGCTGAATTAAGAATTTCATAAGTTATACATGTATTTTTGAAAAGTGTACAAAATTCACTTTTTAGTACAGGCGCGGATCCAGAATTTTTTTTAGGGAGAAGGGGGGGGGGGGG
>PRKT01000686.1:69314-112906 GCA_003671525.1 Saccostrea glomerata
CCCCCCCCCCCCCTCCCCCTTCTCCCACTTTCAAAAACAACGTCTACGTCACTATATTGAGTCGTCGTGGATTGTACTTCAAGAATTTACTTTTTAAAAGATATGTCGTAGAAACCCTTGTGCCTATTAAATTGAGAGATAATGGGTAATTTTACCTTATGAAAAATTAGCACACCCCACCCCTAAATACAAGTAAATAAATAATGTACGTAATGTTTTCTATAACGCGCGTAACCTGCGTACTCGAAGACATCAGTTATTTTTTTTTCATTACCCATTTTGAAATTGATTGTCCTACATATGAAATGAATTTTTTTGAATGCCATATTGTTCACAAGAAAAAAAAAATCTTTGATTTTTTTTCCACTCTCCTTCTCTCTCTCTCTTTTTACTTCATACTATTAAATAGATGGCATTGTATTTTACTCTATTACCCTACTTCTTATCTTTAAAAACAATTTAATAAGTTCATGTAGCATTTATTATTCACTGCTTTAATCAGACTCAGAGACATAAATAATACGCGCATGTATTTTTATTGTACTGAATTCAACAATTGATAGAAAGAAGAACCTTGAACAGAGAGTTCCGAAGTGTAGCTTCCGAAAGATCATCATCATAATGAAGAAAGCACCGCATATAATACTGTAAAAACTACATCATATGATAAAAATAGTACCGCATATAATAAAGGAAGCACTGCATATAATATCTAATCTTCATATAAGACAGTCCCGGCGTTCCATATGTATCGGTCGGAATTTCCTCTGCTTTTCTAAAACGTGGTTTTACTTTTATCAAAATGAACGACCATACTATTTGTGTAATGAATTAGCTTTTTCTTTTAAATGTGTGCATGTATTCTTATGCAATTATAATGAATAATGATTCAGTAGCGAAATTGATCGCGAAAATACCGCAAAATTTTAGTGCTTCAGTAAAATTTCAAATGATGGAGAAACCTGAAGAAGGTCAAGATTCTTGATGATTTCGGCTGCAAGATGCAAATGTTTTCAATGATTTAATTTAACCTTTAATAGTTTTGGGGATATATATGCAAGAGTTACTTGCCTACGTAGTCATCGGTCTGTCAGTGCAAATATGTTCAGTTGACCTTTGAAGGTGATATTTGTAAAAGATTATTTTGACCTTTGGATGTTAAACACTATTTAAGATTTGAGTGGAACATTGTGAGCTTTTTAGCTCTACTGGTTAGAGACCAGAAGAGCTTATGCAATAGTAATGCGTCCGGCGTCCGTCCGTATGTCTGTCTGTCCGTCCGTCTGTAAACAATTTTTCAAAATGCTACTCGTCCTACAGTTTTGGTCTAATTTCAATATAACTTGGCACACAAGTAGACTACACCAAGATACATAATTCTGTGTATCGGTTTTAATTTCGATGAACGGTGTTGCCCTGGTTATCAAAAATAGAAATTTCTGTGAAATTCTTTCAAAATGCTACTCCTCCTACAGTTTTGGTCTGATTTCAGTATAACTTAGCAAACAACTAGAATACACTAAGGTACATAATTCTGTGTATCGGTTTTTTGATTTTAATGAATGCTGTTGTCGTGTTACTAAAAATAGAAATATCTGTAAAATTGTTTCAAAATGCTACACCTCCTACAGTTTTTGTCTGATTTCAATATAACTTGGCACACAAGTAGAATACTCTAAGATACATAATTCTGCTTACTGAATATTGATTTTGATGAACAGTGTTGCCGTGGTTACTAAAAATAGAAATAGCTATAAAATTGTTTCAAAATGCTACACCTCCTACAGTTTTGGTCTGATTTCAGTATAACTTGGCACACAAGTAGACTACACTAAGAACATAAAGAGACCTTATCAACGATCATTATTCTATTTAATGCTGTTTAGAAAGTTTCAAATCCCTTCTACTTAAGTACTTTCTCTTCCTTTGCTATAAGTTCAAACCAGTAGAGCTTCAGTCTCGCCAGAGACTTCTGGTTGTTTTGTATCATAAGGTTGCAAAAAGTGAGCCAACTGTATCTGCAATCTTTTGCTTCATGCTGACAACTGAATCCGTTACATTAACATTGAATTTTTTTTTTTTGCAGCTGCCACAGGCAACGTTTCTTGTAATCGCTGTAATCCGTTGAGTTTTGTTAAGGCTTCAGTAGGAGGCAAGGTTGAAACAGATTCCATTGGAGTAGCCTCTACTATCTGTGTTGTTTTGGTAGCTGTTAGGAATTTGGTATCATTAAAGATCCTGGTGGACATATGTTGAAAGTGATATGTGGTATTTTTGTTCAATGTGTTTACTAGATTTCCCCACAAAGTAACTTTGATTGTTCCTGTGGGATCTCCAACGATGACATCTTGTTTGGTAACAAGCTCCTCTCTTACAACAGCACTTGTAGCATGGTCAACTTGCAACACTTTTGCAACTACATTCACTTGAAAAATATGTAAATATAGTTTAGGGTGTTTATTTTGTTACCTTTTAAAGGTTTAAATCCTGTAAAATATAAAGCTGTTTATTTTTCCTGACAGCATAATGGCTGTTTGCTATTTATTTAAACCTTCGCTGCTGACGAGTTCCACAATAATCGTTTTCCAATAATTCGTACTACCACTATTTCTTATGATATATAGTACGAATTATTGGAAACAGATTATTAGAAATAATAGGTTTAAATGAATAGCAAACAGCCATTATGATGTCAGGAAAAATAAACAACTTTATATTTTACTGGATTTAAACCTTTTAAAGGTAAGAAAGGAAAGTTTTACAGTAATAGACACTTTAAGGGATGTTCAAAGGAAAAAGTTGAGGCGGGCAGATAATTTATTTCAGCCTGTATTTATTGAAACGAGCTGCCGAAGTCGGAGCAAAAAAGCCCGAATCACGTTATATGGCACCTGTCTGAGATGGATAGTAGACGTCAATCCAAATTTTCAGTCTCTACCTATCTCGCTATTTTTTTGAACAGGGACCATGCCGATCCAGGAAACTACAGACCTATATCAAATTAGTAAGGACTTCTTATATGAAGCTTCAAATTAAAAGAAAAATGCCATTTTTCCTGATATTCAGAGACGTATCTATATTTAGCCTCCTGCTACTAAAAATAGAAAGGGGAATTCCCATTAACAATTATCAATACCACCTAGTGGTATCCAGATCTTGTCATTACCATATAAAAATTTACAAAATATTCCCTAATTATGCAGCAACTACATCTTAAAGTGACTGAAAAGGTGCAATAATATACATTTTCTTAATTATTCGAGTAATCTATTCTTTCAACGTTGTCCAAATTATTTGAAAAACACATAGCCAATCAACTCCGGGAATTTACTACCTTTGATCTTATATATAAATCACAGTCTGGTTTTCGAGAGTTTCATTCCTGTCAAACAGCATTGATAAAACTAACAGACAATTGGTTGCAAGCTATGGATCAAGGACATCTTGTTGGAATAACTTTTCTAGACTTTAGTAAAGCATTCTATTTAGTCAATCACGATATTTTGATAAATAAACTTAAGTTGTATCACTTTGACCAAATGTCAATTAAATGGTTTTATTCCTATTTGAGTAATGTAGTAAAGACAACATTTAACCTTAATACACTATATCAATTTATATGACCTTGACCACTTTCTTCATTCAAGGTTCAAGGTTGAATTAAGGAAAAAACAAGACCAGGTCATAACTTTATATAATTTTTAAGAATTAAAAGATACACTGCATTATTATTTTTGACTTTGACAGTAAAACAGCATTTGTAAATGTTGTTGAGGAAGGGAAAACGTGTTTTTTTGTCAAAAAAAAACAATACCTATTAGTTACTCGAAGCGAATACCGCTTGTTAAACAGTGCGGAGAAAACCTTTCACTTTTGTTGTATCTGGTTATTTGATTCAATTGAAGCCTTAATTGTACACATCTTTAATATTTTTCCAACTTTGTTTTGGAAAGCTTTATATTAATCGCATGGACCCTGATAAACATTTCAAGTCGCAGCCAGTATGAATTACACGTGTCAAAAACCCGTTTTCTTAAAACTGACAAAACTATAAATGGTCTTTAATCGGAGATAAAATTTCACAATTGTCCTTTGAAAAATTCCCTGTATACAGAACTACAATCAGTTATAAGTAGGCAGATCATTGTATAATACGTTAACAAACCTACATGAATATTCCCTACACCTAGACATTTTCTTAATTAAATTTTAGTTTGAGAAAAAAAAATCATATCGTCCACGTATTTTCTCAGGGGAACAAATCAACAAAGTAAACCATTAGGCATTTCCCCATGCATTTCCTATTTATGACCGGCCTGCAATTTAATTTTTTGTCTACCGTAGAAAGACAAGTTTCCAGTGTTAATAAAGGTCACGTTTGATCTGAAAATTTTCTGGTTTTTAGAAAGAATACTTTCTACAAATTCGTTTTTCATATCTGATAAAGAAAACCCACACCTTCACACACATAACCTTTTACACAAATGCATAGTATATTTAAAAGAACATTAAAAAAATATTTCATCCTTGATTATATTTCAAATCATAATCTTCCTTAAAATATATTTTGGGAACAATACACTGTATTGTACAATACATGAAATTATGTACAATATATGTAATTATAATATATTTTTCCTCAATACTTTCATGAAAAAAAACTCAACATCTTACTTATCTTACTTATGCACTGTCTTTAATTGACAATCTGAGAAATGTTAATAAATGATATGTATACTCATATTCATCACTCTCACTGTCATCTACGACCTGCGGCACATTGCTGGCATCTTCCAAGTAAGTTCCCCAGTTTTGCACACCATATTTAATGTCTTGGTTATGTCGTGTATACCACAAATACCACAGGATAGAAGCTATATGTGCACAGACACCGACGACCTTTGCACCCGATTTACACTTGCAATAAAAAGCAGTCACTTCCCAAGGATTGTACTCATTCCACAAAAGGTAAACCTTGGAAGCTTTGTGACGACTCTGTATTTTAATTCGGATTAGGGATTCATCCTCTCGATGGACAAGAAACTGAGTTACCTTCCATATGTTCAAGGATGTAGTTTGAACTCGTGCTTAATTGGTATAATCCACAAGTGATGTTTCTTAAGTCTTCTTCATTGAGCCTAGGAAAGTCTTTAAGATCATCACTTGGTTATTTCTTTTTACATTATGTATACAGCAGCGCGTTTTCCTAGGTATTAATCTTCAACCTGGTGCTTTAATGTGTTCATTGATCTTTTGAGAAAGATAAAGCATCTTGTCAGCCAAAGCCTCCTAAACTTCTTGGACTAGAATTTACAGTTACATAATGTAAATATCTTTATTTGATATCCTGAAAAAAGTTGATGCCATTTTACAACTATAAGTAAATTTGCAATTACAAGTAAATGATTTCTTAAAGTCTGTGTTGTTGGGTATCTTAATTAAAAAAAACAACAATTTTTTTGCTCACCTGAGCCGAAGGCTCAAATGAGATTATCTGATCACATTTTGTCCGGCGTCCGTCTGTCTAATAACTTTTCACATTTTCGACGCCTTCTCAAGAACCGCTGGGCCAATTTCAACCAAACTTGCCACAAAGTATCCTTGGGTGACGGGGATTTAAGCTTGTTCAAACGCCTTTATTCAAGGGGAGAAAATTGGGAATAAATGAAAATTTGGTGGTATATTTTAAAAAAACTTCTTCTCAAGAACCACTGTGCCAGGAAAGATGAAACTTATGCTCAGATAGCGTAGATTAAAGTTTGTTCAAATTATGACCCCCGGGGGTAGGGCGGGGCCTAAATGGCCGACCAAAGTTTTACATAGAAATATATAGGAAAACTCTTTAAAAGTCCTCTCAAGAATGAGTGGGGGAAAGTTAACATATTTCATCATATTTATATGGAAGCATGCTCAGATAGTGTAGATTCAAGTTTGTTCAAATCATGACCCCTAGGGGTAGGGCGGGGCCAAAATGGCCGACTCAAGTCTTTAAAAATCATTTTCTAAAAAAATCCATGATTGGTTATGGGACTACTTTTGGATTAAAGCGATTTTCTACTTTTTCCTACCCTTATGGCTCAGGTGAGCGATGTGGCCCATGGGCCTCTTGTATAGGCTTTGTTGTACACTTAGTACAATAACTAGAAAACTGACCAGTCAGCAAGGGCCCCACCATGGGGTAGAATTAAAAGGAAGCAGCTTACAGAATGATTAATAAACTTACGAATAGTATGCAACAGCAATTGTATTCTTAAAATTTCAAGATAATTCCTGAATATTAAAAAACCTGAAAATAATATCCTTGTATTTACTTTAGGCGGTAAAGAACAACTTAACATTGAATGTACATTTAAACAATTATGAAGCTTGTGTTATATAAAATGCCAGCCTTCAATGAAGGCAATAAACCAAGCAAAGCTGAGGCGATTTCAGACGAAGAAATTAACATATTGTATGAAAAGAAAATCCTAGGGAATGAAACCCCTGAGTCCCTCTTGAATACCCTCTGGTTCAACAACTCTGTTCATTTTGGACTACGAGGAGTGACCGAGCACTATAATTTACGCTGGGGGGATATTCAACTAAAAGTATCATCAGATGGGACATAATACTTAGAGTATAATGAACGACAAACAAAAACTCGAACAGGCGACAATATTGTCGACGTACGCCAGGTGAAGCCCAAAATGTTTTCCTCCGGGGACACAAGAGATCCCGTTCTATCTTACAAACTTTATTCGGATAAAAGACCCCCAGGATTTTCTACAGATGACGACCCCTTCTATCTATCAAAACGTACCATTTCTCTAGACGACCCCAGAAGTGACAAATGGTTCTTAAAACAAAAAGTTGGGGAGAAAAAGCTTGCATCCTATATGAAAAAGATGGCTATAAAAGCCAATTTCACAGGGAAAAAATTGACACACCACAGCGCAAGAAAACATCTCATTCAAAAGCTCCGCAATAAAATCTCCCACCGACCGATATAATGCGCATAAGTGGGCATAAAAATGTTCAATCTGTCTTGAACTATAGCTCTATAACCGAAAATCAACAAAAGAAATACTCACACATTTTGAGCAGCACTTCGGTTGATCCAAGGCCTACCCCTATGAGTGCACAAAATCCACAAAACAATTCAACTGAAAATGTCAGTTTTCAAGTGTCGGAAACTTCTTCATCCAGCCAGATGAGTTCCATGTTCTTTGGGGCAACACTTCACATCCAGAATTTAAACATTTACACTGGACATCAATCATAAATTAACAAGAATTTCGAATTTAACTTTCCTCACTTTGTATTGTTGCGGTTTTGACACTGTTTAGATTGTTACAAATTTACGTCATTTGTTTACAATATACTTCTCAATTACAGCTGTGAAAAATTGCTGTTTTGTTAGAATTTTGGATGATATTTTATGCAATAAATAACATCCCAAATCATCATTTTTTATTTGTGCTATGTTTTAGTTCATTTTTTTTACAAACTGTGTGAATCTACGTTATTATGCGGAAGGATAACTATTTCACGCTTCAACCTGGCGGTGATGAGAGACCAGCGCAATAATATTACTATGCAAAAGAAAACGTTACGCATAAGGTAATTTTCAAATCTTTTTTTAAAGTTGCAGGATAAACAAAATACATGATAACTGTCTTGAAATATAAGCGATATTTGGGCTCGGGTCGAAAACGTTAGAGGGCTCGGCAAGCCTCGCCCTCTATCACGTTTTCTTACCCTCGCCCAAATATCGCTTATATTTCAAGACAGTAACCATGTATTTTATATATCTACCAACGATTGCTTCTTTAGAATAAAAACAACGTACACCTAAAAAATCCTACTTCGTCGGAATGATCGATTACTATAGATCTATATTCCAATTTAAATTGTTTTCACAAATGTATAAGATTAATAAACCTGAGCAAGAAAAGAAACGAAGCTAACTTAAGTACAAGTTAGAGTAAAATAAGAAGCTGGCCAAGTGACATTTACAAAAAGTCATGAAAAAAGGGGGTGTATACATGTAGCTACACTCTATCATATTTTAGGTGTATTTATATCGATGTGAAAATGCGCTTTGTGTGGACACTGTATGGACGGACTGTTTTTCGTTTGGACTTACCGCAAAGCTGATGTACATGTATATAAATCAAAAGCTTAGAATAAATTAGATGTTGATAAAACCACAGGCGCTTGACGTTTTTAAACTTTCTATTTATAAATAAAAAATTTCCCTTTTATATTATAGTAAGGAATTCTAGATTGTACCCCTGCGTTTTTTCAAACACGCCTTCTCGATGTGTCCCTTATAATTGAACAGAAATGACATACGGTGTTGATATGGTTACACTTATCTGGTTTATGGTCACCCTCACACCGAAAACAAGGTTGCATAGGTGCGTCGTTTGGACGGTTTCTAAGGTGTGAATGTTTTCATGTGTACAATCAGCACTTCAAATGTTTTGACAGACCGTTTATCTTGAGCTTCTTATATCTTTAGTAATGCATATGTCTTTGGACCTATTAAACTAAGCAAGACTGGTACCTTAATGTAATTTGTTATCCCGTTTGCCAGAAAATACTGTTGCAGCCGTTCAACATAGGCCTCACATGTTTCAATGCCATCATCAAAGTTTCCAATCTTGCAGATTGCGAAGGTCGCTATCGTAATACGTTCAGGATTTGTTGTCGTAGTCTGGAACTACCGAGAAATCCTCGTCGCCAGTGTTATAGATGTATTGTGGAGGACACATTATCAGTTAGAAGTGGGAAACACAAGAGCACATGTAAGGCTACTCCATTTATTCAAACTACACAAAGAATTACACATAACGATGACGTAGTACACAACATCAATAACTATACAATACAAACGGACATGCACAGTTCCGAATTACATACACAACAGAAAGACTGATTGTTGTAGCAAGTAGAGAATCCCAATCACAGCACAATCTGAATGACTTCTTGCCTTGTGATTATTGCATAAAGTTCATTTAGAAAAAAATCAGAAATGTAGAATGAAGAGGTAATGAAAATGAAAAATCCAATAATGCTGTGAGAAAGAGATACAGTTTGTTGTACAGTAGATTGATCGATGAAGATGTTTCAGTAGTGAAAATGTTAGACAGGGTGCAAAATGATGGCGTTAAAGGTATGGTAATGGATGATTCCTTCATAAAGAAGTGTGATGTATTTCGAATAGAGTCTTTTGGAAGCAAAGAAGATAAGAAAATTGGTGACATCCACCGGATCTCACAATACTGTCAATGGGACGCTTGATTATTGAGTTCAAATATATGTAATTAAATTCAAATGCAATGATTACTTAATATAGACGTGTGTCACCACATTATTCTGATTTAGTTGTTTCTGCAACTCAAGCAATGTCTGTTTCGTGAGAAAATCCTGCAACTTCACTTGGAAGTTCTAATTGGAACATTTCCGGAAACATAATACAATTCAAGACTGGAGATGCGCTCAGATCTAAATATAAAAAGAGAATCCAGGAGGATAGTGATTTTCAGATATTTTATAAAAAGACATCGAATTCCTAGAAACACACCATCTGAATCAATTTATTGATTTTTCTCCTCAAATGACTTGTTTTCATATAAAAAGTTAAAGAGTATGATTTGCAAATGAATTCGATAACATGGGATGAAAAAAATTCTTCGCAATGTAGAATTTTGTGGACTAGACACTAAAACAACACAGGCCATGCTTATTTATAGATGGACCTAGTGATGATACCCAAATCAAGATCATAGTCTGACACATTTTCTAGTATAGCATGTCCGTAAAAGGGTCATGTAAGGGGAATGTTAACTATCGCGTTATTTTTTATTTGTTCTATGCGTATTGCGTTTTTCTTTCAAAAATTAAAAAAAGGTAAACAATGCTTTATCAACACCAAAAATAAAGGGATATATTGCTTTACCATAAATCTTTGACTCCTACTTTTCCCTCTCCCTTATATAACCTCCTAACCCATTACATAAACAAATAAACGGGTCATGAGGCATATAAAACAATGGTCAGCGCGTGCGATTTTCCCGCCAAATTAATTTGCGCAGCAAGGGAACAAAGATGTTTTCTAAAGTGATCGTGCTTATCATTACAGTTTTTTAAACTGTATCGTGTTGTCAACTTTGTTATGATTTTAACTGTTTCAGTGACTCTGTACGTCGATACGACTTTTTTGTCGAGAATAACACTTACACACAGGCAGCATATCATAGGCGCTGCCATTTTTCTTCACTAAAATTGTCTTCAAAATAGGAGAGTTCCACTTTATTAAACAATGATTTTGATTGGTTGATTCAAGATAATGAATATTCATGTGAAACGAGCTTGATGCGACGAATGCTCACACCGGTTAAATGCAGTGTAACGGCGAGAAAACCCGTGGGTTCCGACGATGGTATGACCGTTGTCTTCATTAAAACAAGAGTTTGTTGGTGGCAAATAACAGGCAACCATAACGATATCCTTATCAGTCCCAAACAATTCTTTATCAAACACTTAAATGATAGACATCGTATTTTTTACCCATATTTTTACAAAATTTTTCTTCTTACATAAACTGCTATACCCTTTGGAGTTCTTCCATGAACTTGTATTTTAACACTATTCAATTATTACACTATTCAACAAAACCTTGACACTTTACAATTTTGAGTACAACTTGCCCATGTTTCTAACAGACAGATTATATTTTGCATTACAAAATTAGCCGCATCTTGTCTTTATTTCAATTTCTTTATACCACCAATGTTCCATGTACATGTAATCATTTTAATCTCTTTTACGGGGCCTTTGTCTCCTTGTTATTTCTCTTCATACTGGATGCATGTATTGCGAAAAATGGTATGGGTGCTCTTCCGTATACAGTTCCTCTGTGCGCGGGTTGTATCTAAATGTTTTTCCATCTGCTATTTAGTATTTACTGCGCATGTTTTCAATATGCTTTATCAGTCCTTTTATAACCTTTCTTGATTCAAGTCTTCACTTATCGAAATTGGGTTTGCTGGTTCATCTTTTTTCTAGTAAACTTTTCCCGTGCCACCTCCATGCCCGTACCACTTGTCTGTTTTTAAAACCATCTACTAAATTTTACCATGAATCCATGATGCCCCTTGATTTTGTACTACATGTATATCTTTGTTTTCTTCCTCTATGCCCATTTTTTCCTCTTCATATCTGTACTCTGAATACCGAGGGTATCTTTAAACACTTGTCTTACTTTTCTTCACAATCAAACCACGAATCCCCTTCTTCCTAGTCTTCGTCTACATGTTTATGTCTTGGAACTAGACTGTGACCCAGCAGCTAGATCACCGGTTAATGCTTGTCCTCTCACATAATAACATAATGGCCGAAATCATTTGCAATTTTATTCAAGATGCTTTTGGCTGAAGCCTGTAAAAAAGACAGTATTAATTGTTTCTGGCTGCTGCAGCTGCCCTATTTGCTAGTGATGGGTCATGCAACGAAGAATACATTTTGGATGTGGTCAAACCGCTTTTCTTTGTTTTTAGCTCTATTGGTCAGAGACCAGAAGAGCTTATGCGATAGTAATGCGTCTGTCGTCCGTCCGCCTCTCTGTCTGTAAACAACTTTTCAAAATGCTACTCCCCCTACAGTTTTGGTCCGATTTCAATATAACTTGGCACACAAGTAGACTATACACAGATACATAATTCTGTGCATCAGTTTTTAATTTCTTTGAACGGTGTTGCCATGGTTACTAAAACTAGAAATTTCTGTGAAATTCTTCCAAAACGCTACTCCTCCTACACATTTGGTCTAATTTCAATATAACTTGGCCGACAAGTAGACTACATGAAGATACATAATTCTGTGCATCGGTTTTTGATTTCAATGAACGGTTGCCATGGTTACTAAAAATTGAAATTTCTGTGAAATTCTTTAAAAATGCTACTCCTCCAACAGTCTTTTTGTTCTGATTTAGTATATCTTGGCACACAAGTAGACTACACTAAGATACATAATTCTGTGCATCAGTTTTTGATTTCGATGAACAGTGTTGCCATGGTTACTAAAAATAGAAATTTCTGTGAAATTCTTCCAAAACGCTACTCCTCCTACAGATTTGGTCTGATTTCAGTATAACATGGCACACAAGTAGACTACAGTTAGAATCATAATTCTGTGCATCTGTTTTTTTTATTTTGATGGGTGGCTAGGATGATTTTTCTATTGATTGCTGTTTTGAAGTCCCAAGTCACAACTGCTTCTTTTCTCTACTTTTGTTTAAAGTATAAACCAGTACAGCTACAGTCTCGACAAAGAACTATGGTTATTGCAGCAGTTAAAATACAAGAATTATGTTGTGCAATATGACGTTTAATTGTTTTGCAATTTGATGATATAAATGTATATTTACCGGATTTATCGATTTTTATACGTCAGGCTCGTAAATGTTATGGGTGCAAGTCTATCACAAAGAAACTATAAGGCTTATATAAACCAGTTGCACAAATGATGCATCAAGGGATGAAAACTCTCAATCTTTCTTCAGATGCTGGATTTTAATTTTCATGATGAAGAACTAGTTTTTAGTTTTTATATAGGTCTATTCCAAAGTATCAAAAATTGCATAAAGTTTGCATTTTTGGATTTATACTTTTTGTTGGTTAATTGTGTGACATAATTTGCCTGTCTTAAAGACAACACACGTTGAGATGAGATCTGTAATCTCTGATTACCTATGTTTAGAATTCATGTCAGCTTTAAATAAAACATCTTTATATATATCAAAAGATAATAAGGATTAAGGACATTGTAGAAAGTACTATTTTGCTGACACAAATTTCTATCCATTTTATTTAACAGAACAAGCTGTTAAATGTAACAATCAAAGTACTGAAAGTACTGAAAAGCGGTTAGCATGCTTTCATCTAATATGTACCGAAAAAGTGCATAAAATGATGATATTTAAGTATGCATATCTTTGTCCAATGTCATCAGAGAACAAGAGAAAACCCAGACATTCTGTTTTTGTAATACTAAATACTCAATAGTAAAACCAATAACATTCCAAACTGATGTCACAGATGGATGCAATCTAATTAAAATTAGATGTTCCGAATCCGCTACTGCTTCTCAAACATCTAACAACATCCTATTTGGGGTCATGTAAGAGTGAATCTTCGATTAGGCAAAGAAAATGGTTCCTCCGAAATCCTGGCTAATAGTTCAGATGGGTTTCTTGTTTTCACCACCCAACCAAAACACCCGAGGAGTTTTGTAGTAAAAAGATATGCATTGCAAAAGTTGTGTTATGTATGACGTGTGGGGTATCTTGTATAGTTTGTGCTCTTTCGTTTGCATTATTCACGTTTAGATGCCAGACTGCAGAAGATACATGAAATTTATTCCAAAATTACTTTAATTCAACGTAAGACAGTATCAATAATGATGATATGTAGCCGTGGAATTAATTTGAGAACTGTTTACCGAGGCTTGAATCTACATGGCCAAAGTGTTTGTGTTTACTTGTACATGTATTCATAATTGAAAGGTCGCTCTGATGTGACCCCGAATGGGATGTTAGATGTTTCAGAAGCGGTAGCGGATTTGGAACATTTAAATAAATTTTAATAAGATTGAAATGCATGTTTCAAAATTTAAACATGAGATTTCTTCAGTTTGAAAGACAGGAAGTGCATTTTTAAAAATTCTCTCTTGATGGCATCCAATTGTTCTCTGGATAAAAAAAAAATTATGTTGATGTTGAAAATTTCATTGTCTTTTATTCTCTATTGAATCTGAAATTAGGTAATTGTAAAGCCTACTATAACAAACAACTAAAAAAATGACAAGTTAAATTCTTTAGATTAATGGATTTGGAGTAGTGTAGATCTACAGCTGGCTAGTCAGAGAAAAAAGGATGGCTGAGGAGAGACTTTGTAAATGAATTGATATCAGAGAGATTCAGTTGTGTAGGCTCATCGCGGCAATATAATTAACCTGTCAACGAGGGATGCTTACTTTTTCTAGGCAACGGATCCCACCTCTTGAACTTTCAGGAGTCAGCTTTTCTTCTAAAATCGATCATTGATCATTCTGTATTTTGATACAGATACTGAATACTTCCTTTAGTAATATTATAAACTACTACTTCTACGGGAAGACTGGCGAGTAAACAAGATTATCAAGCTTTATGAAATATATTTTATTGACTTTTCAAACAAGTAAATGTTCGAATAAAGTAAATGGTATATGAGAATCATTTGAAAGAAGTCTTGCACAATATAAGGCACAATATCTAGATAAGGACATATAAGGTGTTTTTATCATATACTCTTCATGCAATATTGTTCTCAATAAAACATGAAAAGGAAAGTTGTGTAATCAATCAATACTAGTATTTAAAAATTCAAATGTACATTAAAGATCAGTGTAACTTAAGAAGTTATCAGTGTCACTTTCTTCAATATGTCGGTTAAACAATATACACTGATTTCTTTTCTATCAATGTGCCTCTAAACACCTGTATTTTAATTTTATTCTTCTCAAACGTTTAAAACAATTATCGACAAATTGGACAAATTCAAATTTTAAAAGTATTTTCACAGCTAATAATACGTTCCCTAGGAATTGATCAAATTTTCAAAAGTTATAAATAAGCATTAAGTATATATTTTAAATTTTTGCTAATTGCCAAAATTTTTCATACCTCATTCTTCTGTGAAAATAATATCGGTTGATTTTTAGAAGAGGATCACAATGCTGATTAAAATTAATATATATTTCTCCATTTTTTTTTCAAAATTGATTTTACTACTTTAAGTGCTCCATTATTTTTTACAAAACTAATAGTAAGTAATCCCTTATGATCGATTGTTATAAATTATCAAAGACGGAGTAGAGAGTTTATCCCTGGGAGCAGAGCTTTTATAATCTGTTTATTAGACAGAGAAGAAAAGAGAAGAAAAACAAACGTTTCATAGTGGAGGTAACCCTATTGTTTCCATAAAACGTTACAAAAAGTGTAAAACTTACAGATGCGTTCGGTGTTTTTATAAAACGCTTTTCCGGTATTAACTTAATAAATGGTGTTTCTTAATACTTTGGCAAGGAAAATCAAACTCGATCGAGAGATTTGCTGATGTTTTTGCAGTCTGTAATTACCTCCAACCTGCTGTATAATAAACTTTCAAAAATAAACCAACAGTTGCCAGAAATCGCGATCGCGCGATACACATGTAATAAGCACCAAATTCTCAGTTCTTAAAAGTAAGTGTGGTAAGTATTGTCAATGCTTTAATAAATATACTAATAAGAATTCGATATAATCGTTATAATAGCCACTCTTCATACACAGCATATACTTCGTTAATACGAAGTGATATAGTAGGGGCTGGCTTTAGTCAGACTTCACAGCATATTGTCAATCTCTAACCAGGGGGCGTATTACGCCGACAGTATACAAATCATTTGCTGAAGTTACCGTTGTCGATAGGTAGGTCCTTGTGGAAGTTTCCGGTTTTGGTTGCAGAAGGATAAGGTTACGAGCGATAAAGCGATGCCGATAGGTAGCGCCTTATGGAGGTTTCCGGTTGCTGACACATGCCATATAGCGGCTAGCGAAGCTAACCGCTTAAAAAATGACAAAGTAATAAACTTCTTGTTTAAAATAAAATAAACTACGTCCCCTACTTTCAAAAACGTGAAGTATTCCCACACTTGTGATTTTGTTTTCCTTCCACATGAATTTGTACAAATTGTTGATGTGAAAATCATTTACAGTTGTTAATTTCATTAAGGACACTTTAACTACATAAGGAGACTGAGGGGTCACCTTAACACTGTGGTAAGGAGAAACAACAAGGAAATTGATAAGAAAAGTTTATAACTCCATGTACAGTGCCTGTGAATTCTTCCTCACTGTCTGCAATCTACAATGTTAATTTTGAACTTGAATTGTTTTTATTGAACATCTAAATATTTGCATTAATTATAATTTGCATTCCTTTTTATCACAATCCTATGACATTTTATGCTTGCTATTAAATAAATTTTTATGCTTGTTATTATTATAAATAAAACAACTCTTTGCCTCATTCAATATGTATATACCTTTATTGTTGTACTTCCTGAGGAATTCAACGACCTCTTCTCCTGATATACGTCCACGTGGACACAGATCACAACTACAGTTGATCCCTCAAACACCTGCGTCTCCACCAACTCTCCCCATAGCTTTACTTCAATGGTGGCATTCCCATCAGTTAGTGTCACTATCTTTCTCTTGGTGCCATTAGTATGGATAGTATCCGTCACCTAAACATATATGAATGCAAAAAAAAAATTGAAATACAAAACTAATATGATTGATTGTATTCTGTTTTACGTCCCGCTCCAGAATATTTCACTGATATGGAGACGTCACCATTGCCGGTGAAGGGCTGCAAATTTAGGCCTATGCTCGGCACTCAGGGCCTTTGAGCAGGGAGGGATCTTTATCGTGCCACACCTGCTGTGACACGGGGCCTCGGTTTATACGGTCTCATCCGAAGGACCGCCCCATTTAGTCGCCTTTTACGACAAGCAAGGGGGTACTGAGGACCTATTCTAACCCGGATCCCCACGGGGTACAAAACTAATAATGATTGTGATAATATTTCTGCAATGTAAAGACATAGAGATGTTTCACACACTAAATGACTGAATGAAATTCTGATTTACATCATTCTCTACATTACACTTTTCTTCAAGAGTATTACAGTAAAATCTGTCTAATTCGGACTCTGAGTACTCCGGACTTTTGTTCATTCCGTCTACAAATTTTAGTCCCATGCACTTCTTTAACAAATTCAATAAAAAAAATTCTTTGAGTCCGGATACTGTCTTTTCTGTATTCCGAACGCCCATACTGGTCCCAACTGCTCATAATTAACGGTAATTAATTCTTCTAATCCGACCACACCTGAGTTACTTCAGAGCAATTAACACCTTTCGTGGTGGGTTTGATAAACCGTGGTTACATTGGCATGATTAGTGCCATGAGACGTACTCTGTGAAATACGGCGGTGACGCAGCCCACTTGAAAAATATATTATATGATTAAATTACAATTTAGAAAAAATAACTTTGTTTTAAGTTTTTTGTACCACATTAACCACAGGATGAAAATCCACCATTCAGTCGACTGAATGGTGGCTGAATGGCCACTGAATGGTCACTGAAAGGTCACTGAAAAGACTCTTTCCCGTGACCTTTCCGTGATCAATCAGTTACCATTCAGTCGACTGAATGGCACATACATTTCAGTGACCTTTCCGTGTTCATTCAGTTGAATCGTTTTATTGAATAATCAGCTTATTTTTTAGCCTAAAAATTTCATTTCACTTTTTCTTGGTATAATAGCATTAAATGTATCTTATTCCGAATAAAAAAAAAAAAAGGAAAAAAAATTAATACAAGAAAAAAATTGCTCCCATGCCAAGAATCGAACCCTGGTCTCCTGCGTAGGTGTCCGCGACCTTATCAATTGCGCTACGACATCTTGTTGACAAAGGTAGATTTAAAATCAATAAATTCATTGAAATCTATGGAACAATCAGTTCACCAGTTGTATCGAGGAGCTGCGATGTGTATATATCTTGTATATCTTTTGTATATTCGCAGATTTTTGGGACAGACTAATTAATTATACATCTCCTATCGGGATAATGACAATTATCAGAGACGGGCACCTGTTACTGTGTCAAAGATTTAAAATCGTTGTAAATTCTCTAGCTAGAAACTTAGTAGAATGATTTTATTAAAGCAATATCATTTAGAAAGCTAAAATCTCCTATATATTTTTTTCTACAAGAGGCATGTATAAACGATTTGTTTATTCTTGTAATTAAAAATTAATTTAAAATAATGTCTTTGAAAACTAAATATCCTGCAGTTTTGACAATGACATAATTAAGAAACGAAATTGATCAGTAATATACATATAATATATATTCCAGAAATGGTTTAAATAATATTAATTGTGTCTCATTAATCAGAACTATTTATTTCCATGAAAAAATACAGACACGTATAAGCACTATAGAATGTTATGCATTTATTTAAATTTTGAATCGGTTATCGGATCATCATTTTTTATCACTTGAAGAATTTATTTTCTTAATGTAACTAGAAATATTCAATTAAAAATCATTTTGAATAAGTGTCACATATTTTATTTTGGGGATAGACTAATTAATTACGTGGATGATGACAATTATCAGAGACGGACACCTGTTCCTGTGTGAAAGATTTAAGATCATCGTAAATTCTCTATCTAAAACTTAGTAGAATGATTTTATTAAAGCAATATCATTAGAAAGCTAAAATCTCCTATATATTTTTTTTTTTTACAAGAGGCATGTATAAACGATTCATTTATTCTTGTAATTATCAATTATAATTACCTCGACATATTTTAAGGTACCTGAATATGATCACGATAAGTAAAAAAAAAACACAAGTAAGATTGAATAAAAAATCTTTAATTAAAATATGGCTTCCTTGTTAAGGAAAAATATCTGATTATAAAATAATACGTTTGTGAAAAAATTACAAAATTGCGATTTAAATATCACTGAAAGGTGGCGAAAAGGTCACTGAAAGACGACAGAAATGTCACTGAAAGTCGACGGAATGGTCACTGAAAGACGACAAAAAGGTCACTGAAATTCGACGGAAAGTTCACTGAAAGACGACAGAAAGGTCACTGAAAGTTGATGGAAAGGTCACTGAAAGTTAATGGAAAGGCCACTGAAAGTTGACTGAAATGTGTCCGCTGAATGGTGACTGAAAGGTATCTGAAATGTGACTGAAAGGCAACTGAAAGGTCACTGAAATGTATGTGCCATTCAGTTGCTGAATGGCCACTGAAAAGTTACTGAAAGCCGCCTTTCAGTTTTAACTGAAAGGTCTTGTTTCTTCCTGTGAACACAAAAATATATGTACGCGATTAAAAAAAAATCAATATATAAATCGGGATCGAAAATCGAACACATTTCAAAATGGCGCCATACATGTAACACCGTGGGGGAAGACGCAGTTTTTTTTTTACATGAAAATTAAAAGTTCAATCTAATAATTAGCACATCGAAAATAATTGTGCATTGCTGTAAATACATTGAATGAGATCTTTGACAAGCTAAACCCGGTCCGCTTGATACATAGGCCTATATAATGCGTGCCTGTCCTGTATATTTTGATTGAGGTAACATTTCAGCCGACTTTCATACTTCGTGATTGACAAATAAGAAAATACATTTAAGTCATGTGAGACTTTTCTATAATTTCAGACTCCAAAATATTAATTTATTTCATATTTAATTTAATTTATAATATGAATATGATGTACTTGTAAATAAACAACGAAATTTCCGAAATTAACATTTTCCTGCACTCCAAATTCTGTCTTAACCAGCCAAATTTTATGGAACCGGCGGTAGCCGGTTTGGACAAATTATACTGTATATAGATTTGAATAATGCTTCCAAATTCATATGCATGCTTCTCCATGGCTTTACTATACATGAATTATTTTAAAGAGTCTTTCTTATTATTTGATCTCCAAATGATATTAACACACCTTATTGACCTCTCCTTTCAACGACACTCTCTGCTTAATGTTAAAGGAGGAAATCCTTCCCAGCTCCTCAATCACTGGAGGTTCACAAAAGTCCTTAACAACATCTCCCTTCAGCTCGGCTGGTCTCTTAGTGTGCATAATCTGTACATAAATAATGGAGAAAACATTAAAACTTATAATTTTTACCAATTCCAAACAATTAAAACATAAAATATTTTCTTCCATAAGGCAGACGGTTATACTTATTTATAGTGTATAATGTGTTGGATCTTTGAACCCAATGCAAAGCATGACAAATGCCTAGAGATCAAAACATAGTTTGAATTCTAAAGGCAGTTTATCAGTCTGACCTCAATCAAAAATGTTTCCTCTTTGGATCCCTATCCTTGTCAATAAAGGAAAAACAGCTAGGAGTTAAGCCGCTTAATGCCCTTATGAAGAATTATGCAATTTACTGGTCAATCTTAATTGTGATATTGTTAACATATTATACGTAATACATGTATCACTAACACATAGATAACAGCAACATTCATCAAATCAAGGTATTATTCTCAATGTTTTCAAGGTATGAAAACATACACCTACAAATTCCATCACAAAATGTAATATTTCACATTCTCCTATTGATCAATTCTTCAACCAGTACACCAACTCCCAGATGAAATTCTCAAATGTCGAAAATTTCACCCCATCGTCCATTTACAGCAAATTCAATTGAAAACTTTCAAATCTTACAAACTCAAGTTATCAGGTACTACACGTAAATGAACAGTCAATCATATCATATGCTATAGATCATTTTTCAGCATCATCAGTAATACATGTTCAAATACTCACCACAGTTTGCTGTCCCAGTTTGATTGATCCGTCTTGTAGAGACATGTACTTAAGGGCAATGTAAGTCTTTCCACACTGGAGCAAGGGAAGGTGCTTCTCATGCGAGATCAGGGCTGTTATGGTTCTGAAATCAGTTGCAGAGGTTGTAGCATATGTAGTCCCATACACACCACCATCGCTGTACTTTCGCTGCAAGACATCCTCAACCACGTAGATAGTGACTGGTAATGGACACTAAAAGTATATAATAAATTGTCCTTTGGTCACATTCTCAGTGCTATATTAACTAAAGAAAGTGTCATTTAAATAAGAAGTGTTTATTTTTCACAAGGCCAGCATTTTCTCTTATTTTTAGGTTTACCAACAGCAGAATGGAAAAAGTCCCTTAGGAGAAGGAAATAAAAAAAATATTTCTTTTGGATACATTATCACCTTTTTCTATATTAATTTCTGCTTCTTTTTTAAAGCTCTTCTAACAGGCTCCTTGCCACTGGACACATAAGGGTTACAAAGGGGAAAAAAGAACCCTTAATTGTTTACCAGATGGGGCCAGTGATTTAAATGGTAAATCTTGTGATGATCGACAGAATACAGATTTTTTAAACTCTTTCAATATACACATATATATCTTCATAATAAGGACATACGCAACGTACCTTACCTGCTGATAGATTTCAAAGATATTCCAAATTTAAACTTTTTTAATAATTACATGTTCATAGTCAAAAACTCAGCTTGCCTTACCAGAGGTTTTGAAAAGATCCTGAAAATTTTTGCATAATTCAAATAAAAATGTCAAAAATTATTAAAACACAAATTCCAGATTTTAATTCATCAAAAATTGTTTTAGAAGAGGTGTACAAATCCATATATAGAAATTAAAACTACTGCACACAGATCCTTCCTTTAGTGGAACTCTGCAAGGAATGAAAGTCATAACCTGGACCTTATTTCCAAGGTGCAGGTCATCCCCTTGACCTCATTTCCATGAGTGTATTGAGTGTACAGTATTCCCCCTGCTGTCATCACAGCTATATTCGCCTTTATGTTATTGTATTGACCACTTTGTGAAAGAAAGCAACACCCATGTATTCGGAGTGGGAGGCAGAAAATCGTCACCATGCGTCAAGATCTTCACATCATTGTTAATTTTCAGCCAAAAATAGTGTTCTTACAGATTTGAGGAAACGACATAGTATCTAATACAAGACCTAGTGAAAAAATAATCCATCTAGCTTCACAGATAAGGGAACAGACATGAGTACATAGTGTTATCACTAGATCGGTGATGTCGAGACATATAAACCAACGAAATATAACCAAGGGGCAGTACAACAGACTGAAATGTGATATCAACCGAACTTTTAGCTGAATTGTGCAAAGACTGATCTGGTATCACGTTTTACGATTGTGGATAACGCCTAAACATTTTTCTTGGGACGGCGTACGTCTACATCTAACTGACAATTGACAGAAGAAACATTAATAAGCCTAGTGAACACTGTCTCTGGAATTTAAAGTATACTATGAATTTTCACTATGTAATCAATAGAGCCCCGCCCTTACCCCAGAATCCCTGACCATGGGGCATAAAATTCACAATTTTGGTAGAGGCATACTTCCTCATCAAAACTATGTACTTAGTTAGTTTATTTAATACCCTCGACGAACGACGGACGACGACGGACGAAAAGAGATTGCATTAGGTCACCTGAGTGACTCAGGTGACCTAAAAACGAAGATATATTGAAAGACTTTTTAAGAATTGATTTTTTAAAATATATTTTGACCCACATCACAAAATTTATATAACTGGTCCAAACTGGCAGATGATGAAATAAGCAATTATATGTTCTACTTTCTTATTTGTAAGCATATGTGTCCAGTGGTAAGGAGCCTTTTAGAATAGCATAAAAAAGAATGTACAAATGTTAAGAATTGATTTATGAAAAAAAAAATTCCTTCTCCTTCGGGACTTTTTTACTCTCATGTTCATAACTAAACCTAAACATTAAAAATGCTGGCCTTATAATGAAGAAAGGGGCCTCTTTCAAAAAAGATAATTTCAAGGCCGCTGGAACAGGGGTACCAGGGGGGGGGGGGGGGGGGGGGGGGTACTTTGACTAAAAATAAATTAATGCTTTGAAATCCGCCCTTTGATAAGCAATGGTGCCATGGTGCCCCTTTTCAAAATTTGTGAATTTCATAGCTTTTGGATTAAAACACGAACCAAATACAATCGCTGGAAAGTTGTTACATGATACTCAGGTGACCTATAAGGCCCGTGAGCCTCTTGTCTATTGTCAACTTCCCTTACTTGTGCAGCAATATACCTTCATCACCTGCATACGGATTATAAATATCTCAGTTGATTCGATACGCAAGAGCATGCTCTACGTATGAACAAATTCTTAAAGGAGGGAAATTATTGACAAGCAAGTTGATAAAACAAGAATATCAACAGTCTCGTTTAAAGTAATCATTTCGTAAATTCTATGGTCGATACAATGACCTTGTCAGCAAATACAATTTATCATTGAATGAAATGCTGACTGGCGTTTTTCATACCAATTGTTAGTCCATTATTTAAACACTGAATTGACGACGGGTTTTTTTCACGATCATGACAATGAGCACATGGCGGGTGTGACCGGTCGGCAGGGGATGCTCACTCCTCCATGGCACTTGATCCCAGCTCTGAAGTTACGGAGGTCCGTGTTTGCTCTGCTCTTATTTTGTATATTGTTTAATTGACTTTGAGATTGAATACTGTTCGTTATCTCCATATCCCTCTTACACAGTACAGTGATTTTTTTTTCATCCTGTTTCAACCCTTAAGCTTTTGAATAATAAATAAACAGTTGCACTGTCGACATTTGTGCAGTAATATCGCAAATCCTTGTAATATTCTGCGTCTAATAATACCTTGTTTCGAGGAACAAAGTTGATTATTTCCTTGCGCCGAAGCTATTTCGTTGATGTTCCTTATAAATCTGTGTAGTACAGAATTATGTCGCCTTCAAATGACGTCATAATATGCACTGGCATATGCACTGGCTAAGGCATGTCGTGGGTACCAACTTTGTATAAGAAAACAAGTTTCAACTTTTTGTTTGTAGAAAAAACAATTTTAACCCTTTCGGTGCTTGGATTTAAATTAAATTAAATCATCATGCTTGACCTTTTATTCAAATCCACAGATCAATATGATATTTGATTGGTACCCTAACAAAAAAATACTATAGTAAACTATATTTAACTATAGTTAACTATAGTTTACTATAGTTTACTATAGTAAATCAAAGTTCCAAAGTTTTCGACAAAGTAAATCAAAGTTCCAAAGTTTTCGTCAAAGTTAATCAAAGTTCCAAAGTTTTCACTATAGTAAATCAAAGTTTCAAAGTTTTCACTATAGTAAATCAAAGTTCCAAAGTTTTCGTCAAAGTAAATCAAAGTTCCAAAGTTTTCGTCAAAGTAAATCAAAGTTCCAAAGTTTTCACCAAAGTAAATCAAAGTTTCAAAGTTTTCGCCATAGTAAATCAAAGTTCCATAGTTTTCGCCAAAGTTAATCGAAGTTCCAAAGTTTTCGCCAAAGTTAATCAAAGTTCCAAAGTTTTCGACAAAGTTAATCAAAGTTCCAAAGTTTTCGTCAAAGTAAATCAAAGTTCCAAAGTTTTTGCCAAAGTAAATCAAAGTTCCAAAGTTTTCGCCAAAGTTCTAAAGTTTTCACTATAGTAAATCAAAGTTCCAAAGTTTTTGACAAAGTTAATCAAAGTTTTAAAGTTTTTGGCATAGTAAATCAAAGTTCCAAAGTTTTCGACAAAGTTAATCAAATTTCCTAAGTTTCTGCAAAGTAAATCAAATTTTTCACCATGGTAAATCAAAAACTCGAAGTTTTCTCTATGGTGTATCAAAAAAATAATTGTTCTAAAAAAATTTTGTTCATGATTTCATTAATATAATTGTGTTTTTTTTCTCACATTTCAATAAATAAGTGTACCCGGGTATTCTTTTTATTTGTTTGTTTGGTTGGTTGTTTTTTGTGTGTGTTTTTTTGTTTGTTTTCTTATTATTTAAAAGTTACTACAATAGTCTAGCTAATACAAATGAAAAATATTTATTTATACTGAAATACATGTTGAATGTTTTTAAACAAACATTTTTAAATTAACTTCATCATAAGTAAAAGTGACCAAATTGAACTATTCAAAATATATTTAAAAAAAACTGATTTATCAAAACGCGGAATTCGGAATCAAAGAGGACTGTGTGGCTTATAAAATACTCATACATAAATATCCTCACATAGGAAATTAAAACACGCAATTCTAACAGTAATAACCACTTGTTATTTCCGTAACTGTTTTTCGTATTGCATCCCAATGTTTTTTCTTCGCCCAGGACTAAATAGGATATGAAACAGCACACTGAAATATATAAAACCAATTCCGTGCACATCGGAATGTTGCGGATTGCATGAATACTCTCAAAACTTGAAAATTGCGGATTTAAATTATTCGGCGGAATTTTTTTAAGGTTATTAAATTGCCCCACCCCTCATAATGCCATTCTACACCATACAGGAATACTCATTCACTTGATGTCTGACTATATCATCCTTTTAATAATAGTGGAGTTCTGTAGGTTTATACATAGAAATACTTTGGCCTTTCTATATTGCATTTCAAAATGATACTGTCTATAAATCAATTCAATGAAATCACAATGGTGACAATTATTTTTAAATTCCCTTCTTAAACAATAATCTATGTGCAAAGAATTGTGTTTTATCTTTCTTTGTACTAAAGTATTCAGATTTCTGCTTCAAGTGCACAAGTTTTTAAACACTTCAATGCAACATTTCATTATGCAGAATAAAATCCATGCAAATACCAAAACTGATTCTACCTTAATATTTTTGTTTGGTGGAATTCACAGTACTTACACCAGTTTTCAGCAACTGTTAATTTTAATACAATTGAACTTCGGTATCTTCAACTCAACATGGGTGCTCAATATATCGAATACCACGAATATGTCAAAATGATTTGGAAGTCCCAACCACATACATGTATTCATTAGTATTTAATCTTCGGATATCTTGGAAGTTTTATCACAATCCCATCAGTTTCGAGATAACGAAGTTCATACTACTTGCAAGAATAAAACAAGAGTTAATGACATTCATATATTCATTTTATTCTTTACAAATTCATATAATCACATGTATTTTAACAGGTGTTTTATTTCATTTCAAAAGTATACACAACCAAATACCAGCTAGAGATACACAGTACTGAGTAGTATCTAAATTTTGTTGAGAAAAACATAATTCAACATACAACTTGGAACAAAGCTATTTTGGCTACACATTATTTACACCTGCATGCTCTCAGCAACTTGGTGATGAGTTCATTAAAGCAAACATGAATAAAATTAAAGTGATAATCTTTTTCTTGGTAATTTCATCATGTCTAACTAGATTTCACAACAGTACTGATACATTTACATGATTCATATACATACACTCATGAAAAAATGTTCAATCCCATTCATAATGGTTTGGCAAACACACAACAAATTTTACAAGACCACTGACCAATAATAGACATTTCGAGTAAAAGTCCTCAATGTCAATGACAACTCTAGCTTGGGTTTCCTTGACTCTTGTTATAAAAAAAGATGAAGCACCAGTATCTGTGTCAATAAACAACAGCTCATTTGTTTTTTCAAGTTTTTTCCCAACAATGTAAGGTGTTTTACATCCACAATCAGAAGAAACATGTTGACATTCTACATCAAATAACATTAACTTCTCAACAATGTAAAAATCCCCAGACAGAGTTTTGATTACATAGTTAATTGATTTTCCATCACTCTTAGTGTAAGACTGAGAATAAACCAAATTGTCTTTAAATAAAAATCTGTCAAAAAATACAGCACACGGATTTTCCAAATTAATGTTCAAGTGATTCTCTATGGCTAATTGTTCAAAAACTGATAACGCTCTGTGTACATTCTTTCCAACTCCAAGAAGCTCCTTATTGATCCTGATGTAAGATTTGTGATGTTTTTTACCTTGTAACTTGTCACAGAAAAATTTCACCGAGTCAGATGCATTACACAAATGAAACAAGGAAAGTCTCTTTGCTTCTTGAAACAAAATCAAAGATTTACATATCTGCGTTGATACATGCTGGGTTCCCTTGAACATCGTCAATAAATGTCCTCCATTGCCCTCAAAAGGAAATGTAGATGTACCCCATATTGGACCCCAGTTACGAACACTCTGGGCAACATGTAACAGCTGATGGACATTGAAGCTCATGTGTTCAGTTCCATATAATTCTCCTACTTGATGTACGAACTTTCTGAGAGATCTCTCAGCACAGTCAACTTCGTTCAAAGTTACTGATGACTGCAGAAGTGTGTATATCGCAAACACCAAGAGGAAGAAATGGTTAACATACTGTTGTGGAAGAGTGCCTCGTAGAATGATCAGGGAGTAGAAAATTAGGAAAGCTCTCCACTCTGATGCTTTCCAAAACCGCCGAGTGGACAGAGAACGTGGTCTACGAGTAATTTCAAATGGAGGTTTTAGTTTCAGCAGCTTCCTGTCCAGTTCCTCCCACTGGCGTCCAATATAGAATGGCTTTCCTTTGTTGTGGGTGTCCAACCAAAGGCTCGTAAACTGCCGTGTAACACCCTGGCACACATTGTGTAAGTAGTCAGGTACAAATCCTGCCACCATATTGAACACACTTAATAAGCATAATGGGCTTAGTCCTTTGATTCCATTGACTGCACGAGATGAGGTACAGGCTAATAGTCCATCCTCGAGCACTGATGCATGGGTCCTCTCAGGGTGTGCATCTGAAGGATATGCCCTTACGTGTCCATCTCCCTTCCCAACAACTTCTCCTGGGTGTAAACACCAATCACACCCAAACTGTCCATTAAATTGTTTGGCGTTCCTCAAGGCTGGCCTTGCCACTGCATCACTGGTGCAGATAAGAGTGTGAATCTTTGTGCAGCGTTTCTGTCCAATGGAATCTATCCAAGTGACTCCCTCTTTACTAAGGTTGTTGCACATATCGACAAATGGTGTCAGAAAACTGTCCATTCTGGGCTTGCCATTTCCAAACCACAATGCCGCTAAAATGACATTCTTTTTCCTCTCTGATGGGGAACATTCATTCAACATGAGTTGGATCGGCCAAACAGAATATCCCGATGATTTGAAAACGGGCATCCCATCACAATTCCATTGAAAACTTAAGTCATCCTCTCCAATGGTCCCGTTCTCACGCAGCTCTTTGTAGACCGCTCCATCCGCAACACATGTTAACACACCATCAGGAGTTTTGTTTTGTTGTGGCAGTCCATTCACTTTTAAGTAGTTCTCTATTTGGGAATGCAATGGTAAAACCAGGAAAAGGTTTGCAGTTGTTTCACTTTCTCTGTTCTCCCAGCCACAATACACACACGTCTGAATAATCTCCTTGCCCATATATCCTTGGCACTGTTCACAAACAAAATGTTTTTCAATGGTGTCCATGTGATCTGCAACACTGAAAAACTTTTCAATGAAGTAATTGGATCTTGGGAAAAGATTTGGAACGTGCAGGTTTATAAGTTCCAAAAGGTCAGCACTGGCAACTTTAGTTAGTCTGTGTGTCAAGGTGAACAAAATGTACATCAGTAGACTTTGTGCTCTGGTAACTGTGGAGGCACTGTGAACTTCCTCATTCCAGTACCTTTCATCCTAAAGAAACCAAAAAAAAAGAATTAGTTTTCATGCATGACTTCATACAATATGTACTATCAGCAGTAAGGGGTGAGACTGAAATTCGTCAAATTAAAAAAAATGACTGATAATTTTCTTTTACATCCTTCAATCAAGCGTTATATAAAAAAGCGTTTTAAGGTATTCGATGTATAATAAGGGATTATGAATTATTTTAAATAATTTTAAACTAGTTAAAAATGGATAACTAGATAACGATAAAAGTGACATGAACCAAATTCACAAGACTGATAACACGTAAGGAGGCCATCATTTTGCACATTAAAAGATTTTGAAGAGTTATCTGCCCGTGATCAAAAGAACAAAAATTTTGATTTCTAAAAATTTATGCTGTAAATAATTCATTTTATTTCATATTCCAATAAAGAGAGAGTTTATGCATATTCTCACCAAGAGATTTATTTGAAATTCAAATTACTTTTTACAATATCTTACAAAAACATGCGCTGCCCATAGACTTCAATGTTAAATTCAATGTGAAATTAATTGAACAACAATCAAATATTTCGAAATTCCTCTGGTGGTGCATTTTTATTTGATAACATCCTGAAAATACTACCATGATTCAAAATATTGTACCATCCTTTTATTAGGTACAAAATATGGTCGTTATACATTGAATACCTTAATGACCCCATGATTTCATTTCATCTTATGATCTGTATGTAATTAGTTTGAAACTTTGTTGTACACATTTATCTAAGGTTCCTTAGAATAATATAACTGTTTTGAAATAATATTTGTCTATTTTCTCCTTCTTGTGTCAATTGCATAAATTAAGTTTATATATTTAATAAAGTTCCCCCAATCAGTGATTGTATCTGTGGGGCAATCAATAAGGCATTGAACTGGCAATCTCATATTTGTAAGTTCAATTCCCAGCATGCGCGTGGAAGAATTTTATTCAGTAAATAAGGCCGTGCACTATTTCGGCAGAGCATGCTTACGCCATGTAAATCCTTAGACCACTATGCGAGAATAGTAGGGTATTGGTTATATAGAAACAAACTGACAGGAAGCATAGTAATAAATATTAGGGTTAGGGACGATATATTGAAACATACTGATATTTTCCTCTAAGATATGGTTTACGATACAAGCATGAAAATATTTAAAATACTGAAATATTTAAAATACTGATATGAAACAATACACTAATGACCTATCCAAAATTGAAATGAAAGTACCTGTCCTTGGAAAATGGTGGCTTGTATGAAGCAAAGAGATGATGGTTATCATGATAATATTGAAAATACACTTTAGAATTTAGAACTAATTAGTTGTTAATTACAGTGGCTGCAAGGCTATTGTTCCATGTCGACAAACCAATCATGTACTGATGTAGAATCGTTCCTGTATCGTACTTGATTGTTTTTTATTATTATTTATTCATTTACCATTCTATTACATTGTGACTCCTTTATTGATAATTTGATGTCAGAGATAAGCAAACCACTCAATAACAATTTTCTATTTCATTGATTATTTGATGTAATGGCATGTTCAAATGAAATTTGAAATCAACATTTTGAATATGATCTGGACTGTATACCATGTAGAGGAGGTTTAAAGAACATGGGTAAATTGAAAATGAAACAGTTTCAATAGTCTGAAAAATGAAAAAAAAAATAAATTACAAAATTGCTAAAAAAAAAAGTTTGGGTAGGGTGCATTTTCAGCATGTTCAGTGGGTCAGTAGGCAACTGCAAACAACTAATTTTTATTTTTGGCCTTGGCAATTTTAAATAAAATGTGCACTACCTCATCCATTTCAGAGTCTTCCAAATACAATTCTTCACCATCCTCTGCATCAAAGTAATAGGAATCTTCTCCATCACCAATGTTGTCAGAATCAGAGAAATCAATCTGAAATATTGAATTTAATTAATATTTAATATATTTTGCATATCATTAAGTGCTGTCATCCTTTGGTATAGAATTATCACTGATTAAATTACCAATTATTATTATGACATTCCTGTTCTTCAAAATTAACTTTTGATGATTTTAAATATATAATCCCTTGTATAACTTTAATCCCCCTTGTGGCCTTATTTCACTCTTAAAGGTAATGATTTTCAAATTTAAATGTACATTTTGTACAAATCAAATTTTAAACTACACGTACCTCCTCCTCTTGCTGGTCAGTAGCCAAATACAGCAAGTCTTCATCTCCTTCAAATGCACCTTCATCATCATCATCACTGATGGGAAGCTACAATATAATCAGTAATATTTTTATTGCAGTTACTCATGTGATAAGGTGAAAAAAAAAGTCTCTTTCCCGTAACAGTCCTAAAAAATCAAGGGTCATTGTGTGACATCGGTAAACAGTGTAAATGGCAATAAAAATGTAATAAAAACATTATTTTTTATTACTATGCTTAAATTTTTTTGGAACAATTATAATGATAATGGTATCTTACTATTGTATACAAGTTGATTTTTTTTAAAAAATCAAATTAAGTTAGGAATGAACAAGCTGCATGTGTATGACCTAGTTTTAATGTTGAAATGTGTGCAGGAAAATTTTGCTATTAAAATAGGGATTTATTTCATTGGTAAAGATAAACAATCATAAATAATCACTATTTTGTGCTTTAAATATTCTTTCTTAAGTTTCGTCAGGGCTAGTGGTTAAACATCGTCTCAAGCCACGGTCCGGAGTCCGCATATATAGCTCTCTCCTACCCGTGGCTGCTTGATCACAAAAAGTGTCGTAATCTTGAATATTCACGCCTCGCTATTGTGACGTCATATTCAGTCAGTGGCAAGTTTTGTTTCCATCGCAATCGAAATCAACAACTGACGTCAAATGTATACAAGAAATATTTTCTGTACTGCGACTGGATATTGGAAGGTCGCGATAAAGTTCATCATCCGACTACGCTTTACTCGCATTGGTCAATTTTTTAATGAGCTACGAAGAATTCTCTCCTCGTTCAACCACGGCCAGATGGGAGAGGAGCGTACATATTGGCCGTGGTTTGCGACGATGGTGGTTAAAGGGTCAGGGCTATTGAAAATTTGCCAGAGTACGTAGCCCGACTGGTCTAGTATTCCAAAAGCTAAATGTCAAACCCTGTAACTTGATAAAATTCTGAGCATGTAAATATTTGTTTGGGCTAGCGTAATTGGTGATCACACCTGCCTGAAGGGCATGTGCTGAAACAAAGATTTGGCAAAACTGAATGATATGTTTATGCTTGTTAACCAACACCTGTTTCACTTCAACTAATGACCAATGCATTGAATACTCTGTCGGAACCTCTCAAGATTTTATGCTTTCATGTTTATGTAAAAATTAAAGTCCATTGTTACAAGTAATACACAAGACACAAAACAGCTGTACAGACATAAAATTCATGCCAGAGGTTTTTGAGATGATTTAAGATCTTTTTATTAATCAAATGATATGTGCTGTGAATACAGACATATTTTTAACATGTGTCTTTCCATATGCAAGGAAGTCTTGTCATGTGACTGCATGTCATTGAAAATTGAGTGTAATTTAATTTGTATTGTTTTATATATAAGGAAATACATTGTCAAATGCAAATGATTTATATTGAATGTTTTATATGCACATTGACACTATAATAAATTTAATAAACAAATTTCTGGGGAGCCCTTATTTTCTATTCTAGTAACATAATAAAGTTATAAATTTGAATTAAATCAAGAGATTCACTGGACCTGCTTATAACAATTGCCTTATTTAATGAAATTTTGTTATACAGATGACAGAGAAGATGCAGAATCTATGATGGATAGATATATTGAGACTGGACGCTTAACAGAGAAAAGGAAATTGTCAGCGGGATTTCACGACCTCAGTGATTCATCAGATGATGAGGTATTATAAAAATATAAACTTTGTTATGACATTACATTGTATTATGTACATGTATATGACAGTATGAGAGTATTACGAATTTAAGATATCTCCAATGATTGTAAGATTAGGCCTTATCTGTATTTTTAGGAATGGCTTCTTTAAAATTATTATCCCCCTTTGAAGGGGAGACAGGGTAAATATTTTTACCTTTGTGTGCTTGTAACAAATTTTGGTGCAATTTTCTCAGAAACTACGTGTTGAACATGTTGAAGATGCTTGAATTTTTTCACACACCTTTTTCATGTGATGGAATTTATTTTTGTATGAATCTGATCATGCTGATGTCAACAGAGTAAAGTATATATTCACATCACACTAGTTTGGGTATTACTGATAAGCATTCACTCACGGACTTCTTGTTATGACTTGATTGTATATGATTTTAAAAAATTGCTCTAATTTTCAGCTCTTGAAAGAAAAACAGAAGAGGATGAGAATCAGCTATGCTGCAGGACAGAAGAAAATGAAAGAAAAGTTTCTGGAAATCAAGGTATTTGTCTTTTATTTTCCTTATAAATAATAATGATCTTCCTTAGAATTTTCAAGAATTCTCTGAATCCCAGAATTAATCATTTAATCCCTTGTTTTTTGTTTTAAAAGTTACACAATTGTTTTCCATTTATCATTTGTTTATCCTCTTTATATTCACTTCCTGCCAATATCTGCCAAAATTTTAATCTACATTTATTTCTGTACTTTTAGGGTAAAGAAGACAGACAGCAAACAGATGAAAGCTCCACTGGACAGGTATTTATTTATTTATATGTTTTAATTTATGGAACAGGTAATAAAAATGTAATAATCAGTATTAATGTTATGTCCCATGCATCAGGGACATTTGCCCCTTTTGGACATATCTAGCTGTATATGTTATTGAATTGTTTTGTTATAAGTAAAACTTTGTGATCAAGCTTAGATTTTGCAATCACTTTAGAATGTAGTTGTTTTTTTTTTTTCGAAAAATATATGTAAAATTGATGGAAAGTTATTCTCACATAAATATAATAAAGATACTGAGAGACAACAATATTGTCCAGTAAACACTTAAAGGTCTCAAGAAAGTACCACTCTAAATTGATACCAGGTGAACCATTTCACCCACATATGTCACACTGAGTTTTTGAAATCCACTGGCAAACCAGTAAATATTTCAATGAATGGTAATTTTCTTCATGTAATCGGTCCAGGGGACCAGTAAAAAATTTGGACCTTTCCGGAATTTTAACCTCTTAAATGCATTTTAAGTTTATTTCTGAGATTGTCTAAAAGATTGAATCTGTGTGTATGATAGAATAAATTGGAGTGCTTTTACAACAGTTAGTCATGATTTTTTTCTGCCATATCGATCTGTGTTTGTTCAGTCAGATGATTCAGTTAGTACAAAATGTTAATTAGCATATTTGGGATACATCATATGCCAGCCTAATCATCATTAACCTTAAAAATAAAGAGTTATTAATCATTATTGTTACATTAAACATTTTCCTCACAACATTTAAAACCTCGTTTTCTGTGGTAGATAGCCATGTTGGCAGTTGGGTATCCACTTTAAATATCACACCTGGAATTCGGTCCAGGGATATTTGACCTAGGTTTTTTAAGGCCTAACTGGAATTAAATCAGTTTTGAAGTTTTTGAATATATCTATGCTGATCGATCAGTGAATATTTGTGTGGACCATTGACAGCGGTTTTTCCCCCTTACATAACTAGTTCCCAATGCCAGAAAACGTTAATTTTCCCCAATTCTGTGACTAAAAATTCCCTCTTCAACTGTGAAGCTAAAGATTATGAAGACATTGTATTTTTTGCTAAAGGAAACATTGCACAAGTGACTAATTGTTTCACTTCCCCTTAAATTGAAAGTAGAGAAAGTTGTAATTTGGACCAGTGGTTTAGACAGCGTAGTGTCATACATTTTGACAAATGGAGAGCATTACAATGTGAAAACATGGGACGTTGATATAAAAAAAACAATAAGTACTCATGTTTATTCTTTAAAACAAGCAGTAATAGGGATTTAAGTTGGAATAAACGCAAAAAATTGCATTTGCATATATACGAGAGAAAATTCTTTGTTTTTCTTTGATGTTATCTTTGCCGATTGAACCGGTACCAAACCCTTTCCCAAATGGTGGGAGAAAAATGGATGATTGAATTTAACTAAACCACTGGTCTACTTGACCAGTGATTTTTTTTTTAAAACTCTGAATTGTCAGCAAGCCCATCATTAACAATGACAATAACATGAATGTTTAATTTTATTACTAGGAAAAGAAGCAGCAAGAAATAGAAGACAACACCCAGAATGAGAAGGAGCAGGTTAGACAATTTAGTTTTTAGTATCTATGATTTATAAATTTTTCAGGGCTCAACATTAAGGCACGTCAGACCGACTCAGACTAGTAAAAGGTAGATCCGGTCTAGTTTATTTTGTTTCATGGTAGCCCGACTGGTCGTGTAAAAATATTTCGACCAAACTTCAAATGAAGCAAAACTTGCAACAAATTTACAGAATTTTGTTGTTTATTAATGTGTTTGATCAGGTTTCACTTTCATTTTTTGATCCCAACTAAAAAATCATGAACTTTAAAAAATTTAAAGATGTAACAAAGCAAAAAAAATATATCATTTTCAAATAATTTGTTTAGACGGTCAAGCATTGGCGAATTTAATAAGCAACATTTTAAAAATCTCTTCAAAGCAATATCCCAAGGCTAAAATATATTGGCCCAAGACCAATAGGTGTTAAAAGTATTTCAAGCTTTGAAATATCATATGTTTTTAAAACCTTAAAATACATAATTCAGCAAAAGCATGTGATACTTTTGCAGGAGAAGGAATCACCCTCTGAAATGACAGATACCCAGGAGGCTAGAAGTTCTGATGAAGATGAACAGGTATGAAAAGCTGTTAATCTTTTGTGAACTGTTTTCATAATTTGTTAATATAAAACATGATGCAATGGTTCAATTTCATTGTGTGTAATAAATTTGGTGATCTCAATCACACTACCATATAGGCCAATAGTACTGTATTGCTCTCTTTTTAGGTTGGAAAAATTGGTGAACAGAAGAAAAGTGGTGCCACTGAAGATGAAAAGACAAAAGATGATGCCAATAAAGAAAATGAACAGGTATGAGTTGTTTAAAATGCATAAGAAGATTGATTAAGGAGGCTGGAGGGTCAACAAATTAATCCCAAATTAACCACCAGATTTAAATTATTTTTTTTACACACGGTATCTTTAGCTGTCAACTATCATTTGACAAAGAAAAAATTCATATATTTTAGTTTTAGAATTTCATCATTTTGTATATCTTTATATGGAGCTCTCCTTTTAAAGGAGATTGAAATAGTCTAAAAATGGCTGCCACCCCCTAGCCTCGTTAAGCAATAATTAATTGTTTTCCTTACTTACTAGATTTAGAATTAAAACTTTCTAAAGAGTTTTTTCATATCTTGTCACATTAACTTCTTTAAAATGTTATTCATATGATCATTCCACGGAATTCCTATTATAAATTCGAAGAAAAAACAACAAATATTTTACCTTAATGTTCACGAATAAGTTTCTACTCTTTTGATGACAGAAAAAGAAGTTGGGATTAAAGAAAATTAATGATGTTTTCTATAAAATCTTTTTTTTTAATTTAAGTTATGAAATATTACAACCCCTCCCCCCGATATGAAAACAATTATATGTATCTTTAATAACGCTTATATGTTCTATAGATAAACAACAAGCATTTTTCTTGCATATATTATAATTTATTTTTATTGAATAGTAGTAGTACCCGACACATTCAGAACGGCAGAAAATTTGTCTTCCGACACGCCTGATCTCACCAAAGCAAATACCAGCAACAACGGGAAGCAGTCCTTGGAATCCGTGCTAAGTGACCAAAACTATCTTTTTGTTGTGGCTTTGGATTTTGGAACAACATATGCAGGTTATTCTTTTAGTGCAAGAGACAGATTTCGCCGAAACCCTTTGGATATCCAAAGCAATCAGGAATGGATTGGGGGAGGTGCATCTTTGATTTCTCTCAAAACTCCAACTTCTCCTCTTCTTGACAAGGATGGCGCACTGTGGCATTTGGTTACGAGGCAGAGGATAAGTTTTTTTCAAAGATGGCAAAAGATCAGCGTGGAAATTTTATGCTGTTCAGACGATTTAAAATGAAATTACATAACAAGAAGGTATTTCTTAAAATAAAAATAAAAAACTCTTTAGATTGTGAAATTACATCTTTTGAGTGAAACGTCCAGTATAGCTGTATATTTAACACAAACAGGAGAAAAAATATATTAAAATTGCAAAAACATCTACAGCCACGTTATGAATTTCCGTACCTTTAGAATTCATGTAAATAGGAGAAATAACCGTCATTTCTTTCTTTTTTTGGTTTTTGTTTTACGATTACAATCAAGCAATTCGATGTTTTTGTGCATAAAGTCAATCGCTGGAATATATCAGCAAAAACAGCTAGAAAGTTAACCCTTGAAACGTGTATATACATGTATATAGTATTTATAGTTTTCCATAAAATAATTTCCTGATAATGAAAAATATGGAGATGACAAACAGTATTCAATAAATCTAAGTCCATAAAAAATACAAAATAGGAGCAGAGCAAACACGGACCTCCAAAATATCAGAGGTGGAATTAGGTGTCATGGAAGAGTGAGCATCCCTACCGACCGGTCACATCCGCCGTGTACTCGTTGTCATGATTGGGAAATCAGGGGAAATCCATCGTCAAATCAGTGTATAAATAATTGACCAACAGTTAGTTTGAGAAACGTCAGTCAACATTTAACTCATTGATAAATTGTAATTGCTGACAAGGTTATTGTATCGACCATAGAACTCACGAAATAATGACTTTAAACGATACTGCTGGTATTCTTGTTTCACCAACTTGTTTGTCAATAATTTACCTCGTCTTAGAAATTGTTTATACGTAGAGCACACTCTTGCGTATAGAATCAACTAAGGTAAATAAACTCCGTATGAAGGAGATGAAGGTATATTGCTGCATAAGTAAGGGAAGTTGACAATAGAAAAGTTAAAATCATCACCTTTTTCATGGCTAGAGTTTGGTTGTTAGATTACCATTAACGTCTTTTCCAAGTAAAATATACAAATGTAAATCAGATGTGTCAGACTCTGTGGTATCTTTTATCTCAAGCCCAACAGGACATATTGACATAGGAATGGAAATTACCATTGTTAATTGACAACACGTCGTCGATATATCTAAATGTTAAGTTGAAGGCAACAGAAAATGTTTTCTTTTCTTCACGTATAAGATTTTGCACAAATTCTCTTCATATGAATACAAAAATAGATCTGCTTATAACAGAGCGCAATTTGTACCCATGGGAATTCCAATAGATTGTTGGAAGACCTGGTCCCCAAAATCACATAGATATTGTCAATCAGAAACTCAAGCATCTTTTTGATGTCAACTTCAGAATACTTGTGTGTGTAATCAGAATTTGTTTTAACAAATTATTTTTGCAAATGACCGATGACCATGTAAGTAAGTTAACGAGTTCCATTTTTATTGAAAAGCAGCTGTCAAAGATATAAAAAAAAGTCTGGACTTTAATTTATCGCGTGGACTAGTTGTGGTTAAAGTTAAAGTTGAAAAGTCGTAAGTTTTAAAGCGGATAAACTGCTTTCATATTATTTGGCGCATTGAAGATTTTAGAAAAAAATCGGAGAGTTCTCAAATTTCAAATTACGTTAGCTTATTCAATACTAACATGCTAGAAAATGAAATTTATAAACTACATGCATATTGTCCCATTTTAGTTGCGTCAAAACCACTGAATGATTATTTTGCACAGAGAGATTTGCAAAAACTCATTTTTATTGAAGGTGGCCTAAGATTCAAAATGTTTTAATCGTACTCTCCTTCTAGGGAATTAGTGAAATGCTTTATTTGGAAGATGAGGCTGGAAAAGGATATCCTGCAAAACATGTTTTTACGCTATCCATAAAGGCATTGGTAGATCATTTTAAAGGACACATCAAAAAACAGATTCTTGACATGGAATTGTCAGAAAACGATGTAAGATGGGTTTTAACGGTTCCCGCAATATGGAGTGATGCTGCTAAGGAATACATGCTACAATGTGCTATTAAAGTTAGTAAGAATATTATATTTATCTATATTCATAAGTATCCATCTATGTTAAAAAAAATTGGAAATGAGGCATATTTGACTCTATGAATATTTACATAATTTGATTTTAATCATTGAGTAAAAAAGTTGGAATAAGAGGCCAACTCTAGTTTGTCATTTTCCATTATGTGCCTCTCAGGATAGGTGCAGCTGTAATTGTGCTAGGCGATTTCTCTAAATAGTGCATGCGGTTTCATGTAACTTATGTACTATTGAAATAGTAATTTATTTTAAAAATTATTATAGAGAAGTTAACTTTATTGACTCGCAGATATAATTTTTATTGAATACTTGGTTTTAACATTTTTAATATGAATATTCTTGAAAGACAGAAATTATCTTGTGTCTGTAAGAAATTTCACCTTCAAATCCATGGAACAAAATGAGTTTTGTAATTAATTAGGTAATTATTTTTAACAGGTGATACAGTTTGGCAGTGCCTGTATCTCGTCTAAAAGGCTAAGGACCAATGTTGGATCAAGATACAGCCATCTTGTGAATTTCATTATGGAGGAGATCTTCACGGAGGAGGAAATGGCAGAATGTAGTTTGACTGGTTCCAAAGGCAGAACAAAAACCGAAGACATCAAACCAGCGCTGGATGCGGATAAACTAGCTGACATCATTTGTAAGCCATTTCTTTACAATTCTTTTAAAATATTGCTGTAAATGTTCATTCCTTCCAAGATATAGGGTTAATTATTATTATTTTTATTTGTTTCCCTACTATCTGATTGGAATAAAGTAGGACCATAACGTAGTTAACATTGCTTAAATGGTTTGTTTCTATTTTAAGCTTCTTGAAAGTTAAAATTTTGTTTTTAAATTAGAAACAATTTTTTCTAAAACAACAGTAGTGATTTAAACAATATATTAAATTAATCGTGAAGTTTGCTATTGTCTGTTTGCAGGAGTGCATTAGTATTGTGGGACTGTTGTTAATTTATTATTATTTATTCATATATGTCATTTACTTTGTAGCTTACACCAAGACCCAGTGGAAAGTGTCAGACGAGGAAATCAAAAAGACAGTGCGGATGAAGCTAAACAACTGCCATAAGAAGATGTACCTTGCCAGGAAAACCAACACACCTGAGGATTCTTGAGTGGATTTCACAGCAATGGACTGCTTGTGCCGTATGACTCAATGATTCCCTCCCTTTTCGACTGTGATTATTAACTTATTAATAAAGACCATATCCTGATATATAGAACAACCGCTTCTTCTTTTCGATTCATGATTCCCTCCTATTCACCTGTGATAATTAACTTATTACAAAGACTTACCCTATCCTGATGTATAAACAGGTTGAAATACCAGGAAAAGGACATTTAAAAATCTTATTTTTGGATGTGCCAATATGTATGTATTGTACATTTAATAGTGCCAATTAAGTTTATTGAGTGTAAGTTTTTATAGTGCATGTGTTTTGATATGTACATATAGAGAATAGTTTTGTAGTGCTGTTTTTTCTTTTACTATTTTTACCTTTAGTATTATATTGAATAACTTATTTTTGTTTATTTAAGGCAATGCCAGAGAAAACCATATCATTTTTGTCAATTTCATTTATTTGAAATGTCCTAATTTATTCCTAGAAGCTGTATTAATATTTGTTGTTATATCTCTCAAAGTTTTTATAGGTGTTTTTGTAGTTTGATGCAAAGTCTTGTTAATATTTGTTGTTGAATATTTTCCTGTTTCATTCTTATGATATTTATAATATATTCCTCAGGATGAAAACAATCATGTACATGTGTTTTATAGATTTATGTTTTTAATCTTCATTCCATTGGTTTATCTTTGTGTCTTACAATGCTTTTTTTTACTTGAAGTTTTAAATGATAGCTTGTTTCTTGACTCTGTCTAATTTGTCAAAATGAACTTTCATGTATAGAAAAATACAGGAAAAATTAATTGTGATGTAAATGCAACTGCATTCCTCTACCTTGCTTCATAGAAAAAAATAAGTATTCATATAAACTACCGAAATATAAAAGAGATTATTCATATACTGTACAGATGTATATATACCTGTTTTAAATATTGTTTTAAAGAAATTTTAAAAATCATACTTTGTTTAAAACAATGCAAGGAATACATACATGTATTTTTGTATTTCATTATCAAATTTATTGTTACTATTTATTTTCAATTGTAATCTTTGTTACAATAAATTTTTTTAACATAAACTGTTTGCATCACTTGTATATGTTTAGGAAAATCTGAAGTTTTTACTAAGTTGTTTCAAGTTTTCCCTAAGGTGAATCAAAGTTCCAAAGTTTTTATCATAGTAAATCAAAGTTCCAAAGTTTTAACTATAGTAAATCAAAGTTCCAAAGTTTTCGCCAAAGTAAATCAAAGTTCCAAAGTTTTCACTAAAGTAAATCAAAGTTCCAAAGTTTTCGCCATAGTAAATCAAAGTTCCAAAGTTTTCGCCATAGTAAATCAAAGTTCCAAAGTTTTCGCCAAAGTAAATCAAAGTTCCAAAGTTTTCACTAAAGTAAATCAAAGTTCCAAAGTTTTCGCCATAGTAAATCAAAGTTCCAAAGTTTTCGTCAAAGTAAATCAAAGTTCCAAAGTTTTCGTCAAAGTTCCAAAGTTTTTGCCAAAGTTGATCAAAGTTCCAAAGTTTTCGTCAAAGTAAATCAAAGTTCCAAAGTTTTTGCCAAAGTTAATCAAAGTTCCAAAGTTTTCGCCAAAGTTAATCAAAGTTCCAAAGTTTTTACTTTGGTACTATAGTAAACTATAGTTAACTATAGTTAACTATAGTTAACTATAGTTTACTATAGTATTTTTTTGTAAGGGTAGACGCGCTGATGAATTAATAGCTAATACTGATACTGTTTGACAGCTCTGTAAAGAAATACCGAACGCGCGTTCGCTCTCTGGGTCCGCTTCAGGTTTGCTTTGAGTGCACTCCGGGTCAACCCTAGCAAACCAAAAGCGGACCCAGAGAGCGAACATGCAATTGGGGTTCGCTTTTTGTTAGGTTGTGTCCGGTCGGTACTGTATATCCTCCAACTGGTAAAAGAAACTAAAACACCTTCAAACACATCACGACAGAGCCTTCCTATACTTTGGTTATGTGTGCTTCTGCCTGTTATCATTCCATCAAGTCCTCTTTTTGCTACTCTCAACATTTTCTAGACCTTTGTCACTGCGAACTCGTATAGGTTCACCATACTTATTCACACCTGCTAGGAAATGTTGGAAAGCAGTCTGACTTGTTGCCAGAACAATGAAAAAACATAACCATTTTACTAAAACCATCAACACCACCTACAATCAGAAATCGTTATCGGATTAGTTCATGGTTCATGTCAATATGCCACAAATGGTTTGGTCCCATGACGTTATTGACTCTTCTGAGGAGTCGTTTACTTCTTCGCTCCTCTACTACTGTTTTGTCTGTCTGGTGTGAATAGAATCTCTGATTTGCCATATTTGAATTTGTACATCTTCTTCTAGAATTTGTTTCATCATTTTTTCACAAAATAATGGTAAATCAGTGTTGACCTTTTGTCCCCCGCTTGAAACAATCTATTGTTTTCAAACTGATTACCTCCACACCCATCGAAAATTAGTCAAAAGTAATCAATCAATAAGAAGAGATCGTCTTTTGTTTTATGAAGTATATGAGATAAATAACATTTATTATTTATTTAAATATTGTTTTGATTTCCTACATATTTTCACAGTAATAAGTAATATACATGAATAAATCATAGTACACATGTAATTCCTCTCTGATTTGAATGAGAGGTAGACTTATTTTAACAACAACTATTGTTTTGAAATCTTTAAATCAAAATTGCTAATTTATAGATATATTTACTACTCCTCATAATAGGTGCAAAGTCAATGTCCTTAATCGTTTTCAATTATCCAAGTATCCCATTTATTTAATATACTTAAATATTACACAGCTAATTATTTTTTATGAAAAATAAAAATAGATGTAAAACATTCTCTGTCATCCAAAGAAATATTTTTCATTCTGGATTATTTTTTACATCGAGTTCAAGATTCAAAAACATTTGACGAAGTCAATCGGATCACACTCGTCGTTTCCGTAACCGATACAAAAGTTGTGGTTACGAAAATGGGCGAGTAGTTACGATTGTAGACTAAATTTGAAAAGGTGGAAAAAGATTGTATTTTTTTTTTATTTTCATTTTTTAAAAATATTAAACATTGTTTATAATGTCAGCTTAGAAACATTATTGTGCTAAATACATGATTTAATGAACTCTTATGCATATATCGCTCGGGTACAAGATTCAATAACATTAGACCAAGTCAATTCGGCGATGGAGAAGGATATGGAAATAACGAAAAGGATTCAATCTCAACGCCCATTAAACAAAAATACAAAATAAGAGCAGAGCAAACACGGACCTCCAAAACATCAGAGGTGGGATCAGGTACCATGGAGGAGTGAGCATCCCCTGCCGACCGGTCACACCCGCCGTGTGCTCGTTGTCATAATCAGGAAATAACAGAAAAAAACCGTGGTTAATTCAGTGTATGTATCTTCAGAGAAGATGCACATCATGCTTTCTTACTGTATTTTGCGCTGCTGCAAACTTGCAGTACTTTAGTGTATGTAATGACAAGATATGTAGATGAAATGGCTCTGAGTTTTACTCGGGATGGCTACCCGATGACGTAAGGTCTTTCAATTTTGAATACTTCGATACAACAGCAGTAATGGATCTGACCCACACGTCAGTGCAGGTTGTATATATTGCTTATGCACCATCCTGTGAGAACATCAACATCAAATCAAAAAGACCTGTGGTTGTGTACATAGATGACAGTAAATGTGCAAACGTTAGTATATGTATTTATTTATTTATTTCAATCGATCACTGTAAAACAAACTTTGAAACGATGAATTGTTGTACGAGGACGGTGATACAAAAGATAACATTTAGTAATCTCCCATTGGATCCACAGAGTGGTGCATGCACACAGTAATTTACTGTTGGGGGGGGGGGTGGTGGTCAAGCATCTGCAGCACTAATTTGCTTACTATGCAATATATGAATGTACTTGTAATTGTGTCACTTAATTTCATTTCAGACGGGTGACAGTATAAAGTCTATGCAGACATCCACAGCTGATGCCTCCCCCCCGCACTTTAACACATGTAAGAAATAAACATACCTCAATTCCTGACTTCGATTACTAATGCAATCCTCTCTTTTTTTTGGGGGGGGGGGGGGG
>PRKT01000686.1:113004-160219 GCA_003671525.1 Saccostrea glomerata
CGTTGAAAGTCATGCATCTGCAGCATAAACTTGCTCACTATATAATATGTGAATGTACTTGCAATTGTGATACTTAATTTCATTTCAGACGGTTGATAGTGCACCATCTATGCAAACCTCCACAGCTGATGCCCTCCGTACTACAACACATATAAGTAATAAAGGTCTCTCAATTTCTGACTACTATAGTACTGTATCACAAAATAGTATTTTGCAAATGCTATTCAATGCATTGTTAACAAACTGCTAAAATTTGGGAAAGTCGTCAATCTACAGGAATCACTTAATTCCCTATTGAAAATTTGTTGTACATGAATGTGTTACTTATCATCATTTCAGCAGGGTGACAGTGCTTCTCGGACTCCACTTTCCACATTTGATGTTCTCCCTACTTCAACTCGTGTAAATAATAAACTTACCACCATTCTTACTATCTGAAAATGATATTTAAGATATGCTATTCAATGCATTGTTAACAACCTGATTAAAACACCAGTTCTTGTAAGTGAAAAACTAATTTTCACAAAGTAGTATTTTGCATTTGACATTCAATGCATTGTTTATAGCATGCATAAATTTTGACAAAAAATTGTTCAATGAATACTTATATTTGTTTCAATATTTCACTTTCATTGTAGAATCCTGAATTGACCTCTCCACCATCAGCGGATGATGACAGCAACATCAACTTGAGTTTAAACACTATCTAAATCAGAAAATTTATTTAGAAATCTATCTGCATCTTTTTAAATACATCTAGATAACAATGTGAATTATTGTGAAACTCTTCAATCCTTTAAAACTACGGTGGTGCTCTTGGAGTCGTTGCGTAGGTTGCAGATCTAGTTATTATGTGTGGTGCTCCTGAAGTCGTTGTGTGGGTTTCCGGTCTAATTATTATATGTGGTGCTCATGGAGTCGTTACGTGGGTTGCAGGAGTCATTAAGTGGGTTGCCGGTCTAGTTGTTATGCTTGGTGCTCCTTGAGTCGTTTGTTTTTCTGTTGATATAAATAGTTACAAGAAATGGTATTTAAATTATAATTTAAAACTTTATTTCAAAATATTAAAAAATTACTTCTTAAGAAATTTTTATTTCTCTCCTTAAATTTAATATGTTGACAAACTTATTGTAGCAAAAGTAACCTAAATCTCAATCTTCAGTCTGTCCCACTTAATTGATATAATTCATTAACTTCTCTCTACATCTTACACATGTGACATCGACCTAGCCTGACAAGAATAAAAAGCGCCCATTCGAACTGTATCAAATCAGATTAATCATGAAATTTATAACTTACTGCAGATTTCTCCATTAAGTGATTTGAATTCTGCGTTGTGTCGTAATTTCGGTGGATAAAAGTAAATGGATTGGGAATTGTCTCAACAAAATAAATACATTTTTCCAAAAATCTTAATTGACCATCATGGCCTAAAGATTTTTAATTCTTTATCTTTGGATTTAATATGTTGAAACCTTCTGGTTGCAAAAGAAACCTAAATCATCAGCATGTTCCACTAAATTGATTGCATTCATTAACTTCTTTACATCTTAACTTTGACCTAACCTGACATGAATTTAAAGAAAAGCGCCAAATTGAACTGCGCCAAATATTCCATCCACTGCCTTGATCTCGGCATGGAACCTGGAGACGGGGGGATAGAAGTAAGTGGCGACGCACCGAGCGATTGTCACAATCTTTGGCGATCCAAAAACTTCGTAATATACTGCAGGTTTTACTCAATTTGCAAATGATGATAAGCTTACACACTTGAAACATCTTGGTTTAATCCCCTCAACTCGAACTTGGATGATTGCAACTAAACATAGCAGTGTAACGCCCAATCTCCACGCCATAGCCGTTCTCGAAACTTACCTCCTTTTCATTATCATCCGTAACTAAACGAAGAGCACTTCACTGGCGGTATCGAATATTGGTTATTTTCAATATGAAAATCATCTATACTAAATATATCTAAATAATTGAAAACATATTTCAAAAATTTAAATTTAGTGTTTTTTTATTTAAATTGATATTATATATCTTTTCAGAGAAAGAGAGGGAGAGAGATTCTGCAACATGAATGTTGTTTCAACATGCAGTTATGAGTAATTTTACGTTGACTGCATCTTTAATATACAATACATATCCTGTGGATGGGTCCAGTATATAATGTAAAAATTGTACACAGTAGTTGACTTTTAACACTAAAAACGTTTTAGGTTTAAACCTGTAAAATATATCTTTGATGGCAACTGAAATTGAAGAATTATAAGAATGAAGGAAACAAGCTAAACACAAAGAAAATTAAAAAAAAAATAACAGAAGTCTCTGTCGAGACTGTACCTCTACTTGTTTGTACTTCTAACAAAGGAAGATAAAAGAAGCCATTGCGATCAGCTCAAAATTGTACATGTCGGAGGAGTAGCGTATATGACCAGTAGAGCTAAAAATAGTTAAAGCCTTTACTTTCAATCACTAGTTTTACTTTCAGTGTACCTAGCATAATTTTCACTTCCTACAGCAAACAAAACATTCAGACACATATATTTATATGCCTTACCCTGTAAGTCCGAGTCTTTGGTGACTTGATGCCCAGAGTCTTTAGTACAAGCTGGTTGACAATGTATATTTTTGGTGGCAACTGAAATTGAAGATTTATTAGAATGAATGAAACAAGCACAAAATAAAGAACAGTCTTGACTTGACAAAATCAGTGTTAGAATTTTCACTTCCTACAGCAAACAAAACAGTCAGACACATATTTTTATATGCCTTACCTTGTAAGTCTGAGTCTTTCATGCCTTCATGCCATGAGTCTTTCTCTGAGGCTGGTAGCATATTTTTCTTTGCAAATCCTTTATTTGAACCTGTAGCATTTTTCTGCTATTGCTGCATGAGAATATTTAAAAAAAAAAAATAGTAGCATTCATGAAGTTAAAACTTATTGTACAGAGAAAGGTTATTATTACGACTACTCAGCTGAAGAGACAGAGCTCTCGAAATGTCAAAATACAGTTTATCTATAGTCTTGTTAATAAAAATCTTAACGTAGAACCTACGTCGTATGACATCATAACTACTGAATGTGTTTAGCCTGTGCTAGATCCATTATGACGTCATAATTAATTCAATGTCACTTTTTCCCGTACTTTACAGCTTCAATAGAAATGGTAGAAAATGCTGTATTTTGAAATTCACACAATTTAAAATCATGCCGAAATAATCTTAATTCAGTTTATATATTTTTTGCTAAAAATGCTTAATGACAATATATTTCTGGAATTAGAGAAAGCTAAAGGCACTTTTCATTTACTAGATCTTGGCCTTAATGAAGTTGACAAATCCAAGATTATCCTGCGTAATGAAATTACAATGTACGCTGTACATTGTACACAACTTACTGTAAAATATGAATGATATGTCACTATTTTGAAGGAGTGCAAAAATCATAAAAGATCTTCAGTTGTCAACTAAATAGTGTAATAACTTGAAGAAATGTGTCCAAGTCAAAGATGTATATGTTGTAGATGGTGTGATTAGGTGTACATTTTTTGTGATATCTATTATGAAATGATGTGCATTCCTTTTCATAATTATAATTATTTGTTATTTATTCATATTCTTGGAGTTTGATTACAATTTTTCTATTAAATATGATCTTTTTGAATTAAAATTACAATTAAAGATAAACATTTTTAATCTGAAAGTAATCCCAAAAGTCATTTAATAATTAAATCCGTGTAAGTGCAAAAAGGTCAAGGATATTAGGATCGGTAAATTACCTATCTCTCATTAATTAAAGGGGAAAGGTATATATTCTAATCACTTTTTATAATCATTTTGGTATGTTATTCATCATATTAAAGTTTGAAAACATTTTGACAAAGACTTCTGAAAAATATTGACAAATTTAGGGTCGAAAATTGACTAAAAAGAATAGAGTTCATTTGCCTATATATTTCTTAAATGTAGACTAATCCTTTATGTCGATGGAATAAAAAAGAAATTATCATTGAGAAATATTGTTTCATACTGCTCAATTAATACAGTCAACAAACAAAGATGTTTAAATAAGTATTTGTGAGATTTCTCATAGTCTCTTTATGACAAGTACCCCTAAAAATGACTGAAAATGTCTAGTCGTAGTATGTAAATACCATTCCATGTTTCACAGGCTGCACTACATTTAATAACAAGGAAACATGTCATGTGCTTTCGACTGATTGATAAGCGAGTGCTAATTTATCATTTTGAAAAGTTTGAAAATCTTGTGACAAAGACTTTTCCGACATAGGTTCTACCTTAAAAAGAATTCACACAGTTTTAATCATACCTACATACAGATGGACATAACATGTTAAATATACTCCCCAGATTTCATATGCAACGGGGAGATAGATAAAAATGGCTTGGTCAGATATAATCAATCAGCTTATAATATGACTTGCTAAATCTTGACCAAAGTTTTAAACTATGCTCCTTCCCTCCTCAGTTTCTTCCAGTCTGTCAATTACCGTTTTTTTTTTATTGGTTTGGTTAAGTCTACAAAAGAAATTACATTGAAAACAATTTATTATTGATCAGATCAATGTTTGAGTATTTAAAAATTGACTGTATTTGTAAAACACTGCTTCTGACCATCAATCAAGTCTTTGTTCCTCGCTACTATTGCGCTGGCCTCCTCCTTCGAGAACAACCGTCTCTTATGGTCTTGTGGGCATCCCTCGGGCTATAACAATAATTGTTCTTTTAAATGTTTTGTTATACTTGTGTATTATTTAATATTAATGAAACAAAGGCATTTAAAACCATACCAGAGCAAGTGTATCTTCCACTTCTTCGATGATGGGCCCCTCACAGCTCTCACCCCCAATTTTCCTGACCTTATTTTATAAAAATACATCATGAAATACAATCCATACCACTGTCCCTAAATGCAATTCAATCTACATTCTCAGGCTTATCTGTGAATTCAAATAACGTGCTAACAGGTTGAAAAAAAAAACTTACCTCCGCATCTACATTTCGTATGACGTTTTGTATAACCCTTGTAATTTTGACCGCCTCAGCTTTCTTTTGTGTCAATAGGTAGTACGAGGTTGTAGGTTTATGATTCATTTGGCTAGCGAGCATATCTCTCGCAAGTGGAAACTTAGATCTAACCTGTAAGGAGAAGGTATGCATATTTATTCATCTACTAACTAGATATATTTCTTTTTTCTCTCAATCTGACTTAAAGTAATAAGTTAAAAAATACTAATAAGTAAGTTACAGAGGTTGCTGTGGCCTAGAACATAAGGATCAAGATTTAGTCATCATCAAACTTATAAAGAGCATTGTCAAGCTATGATTTTTTTTATCCTTTTTGTATCATGATCATTAAAATAATATACTGCTTTTTTATGTCAAGAACTGTTTTCATTTATTGATTTACCATACCTCCTAAAGGAGATGATGAAATACTGGTACATGGAGAATTACATGCCAATGAACAGGGCTTTGAGGAAGTACCTGCTTAATATTGATTGAAATATGTAAGACACATAATGACTATACAATTATTAATTATAAAAATGTGGTACATGTACATACATGTACTATTATTTGCAAAGACACTCAAGTACATGTACATAGCTAAAGCCATATTAATAAATATAATTATACATTTATTCAACGGAACAGGGGTTTCAGTAAATTTCTAGAAAAACATAATTCATAACTTTTTCCATTTATGTAAAGTTAAGTACAAATATACTGTCACATTTACTAAAATATAGAAATCATCACTATACCTGGGACCAATATACCTCTCTATAGTTGTCTAACAATTAGCACATAAGGATCAAGATTTTGTCATTATATATAAACTAATTAAAAAGCAATTTTGTAATCCTTTTTAAAATTACGAATATTAATTTACATGCTGCTCCTGTTGTATCAATAACTATGATAATCTGAATTCATTTATTGACTACATAATACATTATACATGTATACTATACCTCCAGCAGGAGATGATGGGTAGCTACATTCAGCGGAATCGCTGGACTTCTTGAAATGACCTGCTTAATTACAATTGCAATATGTAAGACAAATAATGATGATGATGATATTAAAATGTGGTACATACTATTTACAAAGATATATACAAGTACAGTTAAATTCATAATTATAAACATACAGTTAAGCACAGATTACAGATGGGGGATTTAGGAAAATCTCTTGATATACCCAATTTTTAAATTTTACCATTTCGTAAAATTGATTGTGAGTACACTGTAACATTTACTTATATGAAAAAAAACATCATTACACGGTCATATAAGTGACCAACATGACTGTCTATAGCAGTCTAGCAGCACATGTTACAAATGAACTTAAAATTCTTTAAAAAATATTGATTACTTATTTTCATGCCTCAAACAAACAAAAATAGAATGTGTAACAGCTAGCTATGCATTGTTTACCTTCAGTTGCAACCATAGAAGATGTGGTGGTTGTTGACATGTTGTCAAAACCACCGCTGATCCCCGCAATCATATCTTCATCCAGAACTTAAACAATCTAAACAACAATCAACAATCAAAAAGATGACTGTATTTTGTCCCAAACAAAAATTGTAGAACATGAAATACCTTAGGTGTACAGTATGCCATTAAAAAGAAAGTCACCAATGGCTTTAGGTAAAATATAGCTTTCATTTTTTTTGGTTGCAGAAAAAATGATAACAAAAATTCAATTAATTTTGAGTTAGTGTCGTTACATAATTTATTTTCATAATACATGTTTACAAGATATCTTTAAACCTTATCTTCCCAGGGTTTCAGTGAATCAGGGGGTGGCCCCCCTCCCGTTCCTTTCTGCTCTCTCCGTCGTACAGCCTCTTTCTTTCTAGTTTGAGATTGTAGGTCAATCCATTTCTTTTTGATACTCTTTATGTCCCTTTGCGCGTAACTGCACGCATTAACACTGAAAAAAGAAGAAAAAAAACACAACTTTATCATCATAAAGCAACAAAGAAATAAAAGACACATACACGGTAACTGAAAACACGTTAGCGAACGAAAGCCTAACAGGAATTGTGGATACTGTCATAAAACAGGCATTTGTTGCGGATGACTTAAATCCGGGAAAGTTAATATTTACTCTTACCTTTCTTTCACCTCCTCCGAAGCTTTGTTTTTCTTCTCTATGGTAAGTATGGGTGTAAACTTCCCTCTTATGATGTCGACGCGGTCCGAAACCGCGTCGACGAGGGCGTTTATTTCCTGGTTGGTCCAGTTACTTTTCCGTGACATTTCGGAATCTTGTCGTCTGCACGTCAACAGCGTCGGTTTTCGCGCAGTATCTAAGGAGAAATTTACCACCAAACGTAAAAGATTTCCACTACGACTTGCGACGTCAATCTAGAACTTACGACTTACGATTTAAAGATACGACACGTTTCATAAAACGGTCTTATGATTTGTCCTAAGTTCGGCAAAGTTTAGGACTTAGGACTTACGACCTTTTGTAAAACGCAGCCCAGAAGTACAGAGAGCCGGGCTTATTTAAAGGGTAAAATGGATTTCTTACATGAATCACATTTATATTCTGATGAAAAAAATGTTTTAAAACTATCAATATAAATTATAAGACACTGAAAGTGATTTTTCAATCCTAATACCACGGTCCGAATCAGAATTAATCTGGTACCGTAGCTGAATGCAAACAAACAGGCCAGTCTGGTTCCCTCTCCTGCTTTACTTCGTATGTGTAGAGAACTACGGTAACACTGATTATCAAAAATCCTTACGCTAAAGAACTATGTTCTTTGACTTATGAAGTTTTCAAAGTCATTACTACTAATGTTTATTTTATATAGATAAAACTTCATTATATTTTTGTTGCTTTATCTAGTGTTTGTATTATCTCAAAAACGGTTTAGAGTAAGAACTATATATTTGCACGCAACTTTAAAATGGCGACTATGGGGTCAACATCCTGCCTTGAACAGGATCCCATAAGCCGGCAATTGCTCTTTGAGTAATAAGCCCAGCTAAAAACGTTTTGAAATGCTGTAAAGCTACTTTTATGTCCTTACTTTTTTACCATAAAGGTTATTGTGTTATAGCTGCAAGTCTATCAAAGACAGCATGGGGAAATGTGGAGCAGGCAGGACCACCTGGGTTTATTTTGAAATAAAATGTATACGATTCTGCACAAAGATAGATCAACTGTACCTCCAGCTACTAACAGTTAATGTGAAAACTTTTTATCATAATGTCAAAACGCCGAATGAAGGGAATACTTCGCAGTAAGAGCTTATTGCCAGCGTATTAATTATTAGTGAAACGATTTTATATACATAGTTTATGAAATGATTATAGATGTAATATATAACAATACATATTTGATATATTGTTGGAATGTTATAAATAAAAAAAAAGAAGATTGTGACAGTCATAGAATATTAAACTAGAAGTCTCTGTCGAGACTGTAGCTCTACTAGTTTATACTTAAAACAAAGGAAGAGAAAAGTAGCAGATGGGACTTGAGACTTTAAATCAGCAATAAATAGAAAAATGATCCTTGCCACTCATCAAAATAAAAACCCATGCACAGAATTATGTATCTTGGTATAGTCTACTTGTGTGCCAATTATATTGAAATCGAACCAAAACTGTACGAGGAGTTGCATTTTGAAACAATTTCACAAAAAAATATTTTCTTAGTAACCATGGCAACACCGTTCATTGATTGTCCATTGATTGATGACGTTATTTTTCTTGCTCGTTAAAAAAGTCCTTTGTGATTATGCCTTGTTTTATGGATGAAGGACATGAAAATAACGAACAGTACCCAATCCCAAAGTCCACCAAACAAATATACAAAACAAGAGCAGAGCAAACACGTACCTCCGAAACATCAGAGGTGGGATCAGGTGCCATGGAGGAGTGAGCATCCCCTGCCGACCGGTCACACCCGCCGTGTGCTCGTTGTCATAATCAGGAAAAAACGGAAAAAAATCCGTGGTCAATTCAGTGTATAAATAATGGACTAACAATTGGTATGAAAAACGTGAGTCAGCATGTCATTCAACGATAAATTGTATTTGCTGACAAGGTCATTGTATCGACCATAGAATTTACGAATGATGACTTTAAACGAAACTGTGGATATTCTTGTTTCATCAACTTGCTTGTCATTAATTTACCTCGTTTAAGAAATTGTTCATACGTAGAGCATGCTCTCGCATATCGAATCAACTGAGATATAAATACTCCGTATGCAGGTGATTAAGGTATATTGCTGCATAAGTAAGGGAAGTTGACGATAGAAAAGTTAAAGTCATCACGTTTATCATATAGCTTGGTTGTTAGATTACCATTAGTGTCTTTTTCAAGTAAAATATCCAAGTATGAAGCAGAAGTGTCGGTACAATCCATCACTTCTATTTGAAGCCTCTAACCCTAAGAATCTTAAGACCAAAGTTGCATCAACTGAAAAAGTTTGATGATTCTTAGCCAATTAGGACTGAAAATATTTCTAATAATAAAGCTATAAAAAAACCATACGTACATCACAGTGACTTATATTAAGATTTAAGTTTTCTGAGGACTCAAGATGCATTAATAAACAAAGATTGAAGATTCTTAGCCAAAAGTATTTGAGATATTTAAAAGTAGGTGACCTACTTTTTTGTTTACATTCTTTGAAAACCCAAGATAAATCAACTGACAAGGTTTGATGTTTCTAACCCAATAAGTCCTTGAGATATTCAAAAGTAGGTCACCATGACCTACTTTCTAGGTCGACATTCTCTAAAAACCAAAGATGCATCTACAAAGTTTAGTAATTCTAAAACAGTTCTTACCAAAGATACTTAAATAAAGCCATTAAATGTCAAAAATTAGGTCACCATGATCTCCTTTTTAGACATCATTCTCCGAAAACCCAAGACGCATCAACTTACAAAGTTTGATGATACTAAGCCAATAAATACCTAAGATACTTAAATAAAGTCATAAAATGTAAAAAGTAGGTCACTATGACCTACTTTTTGGTCGTCACTCTCCGAAAACCTTAGAAGCATCATCTCACAAAGTTTGATGATTCTAAGCCAATAAATACCTAAGATACTAAAATAAAGCCATAAAATGTAAAAAGTAGGTCACTGTGACCTACATTTTGGTTGTCACTCTTCGAGAACCCAAGACGCATCAACTCATAAAGTTTGATGATTCTAAGTCAATAAGTACAGCAGATATTTAAATTAAGCCATAAAATGTCAAAAGTAGGTCACCGTGACTTACTTTTTGTTCGTTACTCTCCGAAAACCCAAGATGCATCAACTCAACAAAGTTTGATGATTCTAAGCCAAAAAATACCCAAGATACTAAAATATTGCCATAAAATGTTGAAACTAGGTCATCGTGACTTAAATTTTGGTTGAAATTTTTCAAAGTAACAAGATGCATCTACTGACCAAGTTTGATGATCCTAGGTCTGAAGGTAATCATAATATGCCTTTTAAACAATTCAAAAACAAATGCCTGCAAAATTCAAAAGTAGGTCACAGTGACCTACTTTTTCATAAGTATGTTTTAAGATCCCAAAATGCATCAATTTACAAGATTGGATGATTCTAAACCTCTCAGTGTCTGAAATAATTGGATTCACGGTGACCTCCTTTTAAGCTGACATTGTTCAAGGACCCAAGATGCATAAACTGACAAAGTTTGATGATCATAGGCCTTAATGTGCCCGAAATATGCCTTCAAATCAATTTGAAAACAAATGCTTACAAAATTTAAAAAGTAGGTCACCATGACCTACTTTTGTGTTAACATGACGTGAAGTCCTGAGATGCATAAACTTACAAGATTTGATGATCCTAGTCCTTATATTAAGCAAAATATAAACGTTTTTATTATTTGTAAATTTAGGTCAATTTTGAAGTGACCTTGAGACCACGCCCTTTGCCCCTGGGTCATGCCTTGAACATGAGTCAAGGCATGCTTTTTTATCTTCAACTTATCCTGATCCTTGTATGTAAGTTTGATAAAAATCTGCCCGGTAGTTCTGGAGAAGAAGATTTTTTAGGAACCAGTACTTTTGGTTTTGTTTTCCTCATTATCTCCCCTTGTTTAAGGGTCTCAACCCTGATTTTAGTATAAAGGGTGGCCCTTGGGCAAAGGATACCCTGTGACAAATTTGACACTGATTGGCCAAGGGGTTCTTGAGTTATGGCCCATATTCTAAATAGTTAACGCACACCGCACAAATGGCAATAGCATTAGCTCTTTAAGCCTTTGGCTCAGAAGAGCTAAAATTCGTAAGTACTAGAAGGAATAAAGCGTTGCAATAATGAAGATTAAAACGTGACAGCATGGACGAAAAACGAAAGCTTGGATTTTTCCAGTTTGGATTTACAAAGAAAAGAAAGAACACTGATGAAGAACAAGGCGATGAAAGCGCTTAAAAAGATGGCGAACTGGCGGAAGAAGTCAAGGAACGCAATGATCTCGAAAGCATATAAAAAGATGACGATAAAAGTGAACAAAAAAAAAAAGAGAGCCCCAGTTTTAAAATGGCTGATGGAATATTCATGGCTTGCTTACAGGGCTGGGAAAATGTTTTTCAAACTTTGTGAGGCCAATCCACCAGCATCTTCAGCAAATATATCGGAATTTGCTTCAACTGGGTGCACTTCCTACAAGCGTGCGAGTGTCACCATACATGGTAATTGTAAAAGACACATATTTGTAAGGGACAACATCCTTGGAAGTAAGTTGAGTGGAGCAACGGTGGCAGCTAATTTTCAAAGACAGTTACAAAGTCAGGATGAGAAAACTATGAACGATATGGCCGTAAAATTCAGGACCGCGTATTTTATTGGTAAACAAGAACTCCCTTGCAAAGTTTAAGTCATTTCTAGAACTTCATAACTTAAGGGGGATGTACAAGCCAATTGGATCTAGTCTGGTATGAAATAAGAAATGCCAAGAATGCGCTTAATACTCGTCTAAACTAGCCCAAAGCTACTCAGTGTTAATGCACTAGTTACCTACTGTTAGAGACCAAAATTATTTAATAATTAAGTTTATTTTGTTTTAATTGGGAGGAAATAAATCATGGTAGAACTGCGCAGCTACAGCATTCACGAGACGAAAAATGCATTGAAAATGGTATTAGTTTGATTCATTGATAATATGGCTACAACCATTTGTTTCGCCTTTTTCTTGTCATTTTCAAAAATTCTTGAAAATTTGATTTTTCATATGTGTGTCTTCCTGAGGCCATGTGTTTATTTCGTCCGCCATTCCTCTGTCACACAGAGTTCGAATAACATTGATTTTAGAATAAATGCGACCATAATAACATCAAGACAAGACATTACTAAGTTATAACCATTAGGTAATATTACTTACTACTTTTATTTGTTGCATCGCTTCGTCTGATTAATGAAAAACGCGATTTTAACCCCACTCCAGCAAATCGGGAAAAACTGTTCTGTTCGCAGCTCGAGTTTCCTAGCAAATATTATTACACTGAGCACGTGGTTGGCATGTGCATATATCTGCTGTGGATAGATGCTTTTATTACGATGATTATATTTAATTTTTCGCAAAACAAGTCTTGATAGTTGTTGGTTTCTTTAAAACTCAAGAAAAAAGCCCAAAAAATGCCCTAAACATATGTGTTTACGTCGGGTCTTTTTTCTGTGGCGATAGAAGTTATTTTGAAATGGGGCACTGCAAGGAGGATGCTTAGCATTTAATTTAAAAATGTTAAACAATATGCGGTGCAAGAAAAAGAGATTGCAATTACATGTCTTACATTCGAAAAGTTGGTACATATGTCTACTTTGTTTAGCAGTTACATAGAAAAAATTGGCAGTTAAAGTATTTCCTTCAGGCACCTCATGTAAATAGCTTGATTGTTTGCAATTACCAACACATTGTATGGAGTAATGTTTGGACATAAAAACGCATCATGTCTCATTATGTTGACTACGTTGCAAGCTCTCACTTATTGGACATACGAAGCTTGATAAAATATATTGAGTTGTTTCTTTGAAATTTAGAAGCAATCACAATGTTTGCAAACAAAGGTCCATTGCATATGTAAAATATTTGGTTGCCCTCTCTCCCGATCTACTGCATAGAAATGGCCCGACTCAACTTTATTTTACATCCAATTACAGGAGATTTTTTTTCTTCCGTCAACAAAACAGAGTTAATTGGGAGGTCCACCAAACGTCATTTCAAAGATGGTATAAAATATTTAAATATGTTAATTTTTTTCTCTGAAAAATTGTAATTTTGACAAAATGGGCAAATAGGAAAAAAATTATTCATTAAATCTTCTAACCCACTCTAAATGATTTTATTCCTTTTCAAATGTTGCTCCGCTGTAATGAAAATTGTAAATGTTTATTTGACAGAGTATACGGGGGGGGGGTGATCAAAAGTAAACGATATCTTAGGTATTTGATAGTTATATTATTGTTGAAATATTTAAGTATTTTTCAAAGTGTAAATTGGAGATCTTTGATAGCATATTGCTTATAGCATATTGCTTAATTAAAAACAAAACCCATTTCAAACTTGCTTTCACCGGGCAACATAACAAGTATCATATTCAACCATCTGCCTTCCTTCACTAAAACGATCTATCCAATCATTGATTGAATTATTAGGAAGTCATTTGTCTTAATAAACTATGAACAAAATTTTATACGTTCCTTCAAAGGCAATTTTAAGATACACCATAAATATTTTAGTCGAATTTGCTTCAGTGTTTTCTCCTCTGATTTGGTTGGATCCAATAAATACTGCAGCACATGGACAACTGTTGCTATGAGAAAGAATTTTAATCAATTGTAAATAATGTATAATTCAAGAGAGGAATTATAAAATATATGGGAGATGTTTAAAACCTCTATAATACACCTGTTGTACTAGCAAGCATATACTGTCTAGTGCATATACATGCTAAAATTTTCAGTATAAACTTTATGACTGACAGTATATTTTAATGATTTTTATCAATTTTCTTGATTTTCAAAATATCATCAATTTGAAAAATTTATAGGCACTCAATTTAATTTTGTATAAATCTTTATGTAATTATGGTGACGAAATATTTGTGTGATCAGCTAAATTTTCAAATTTGTCCTTGCATTTATCAAAATATACCTATTTCCTCTTTTAAAACCACTGTCATACTCCTTGGTCCAAACTCATACATTCATTATTTTAACTTCCAACTGAAAATTTTGTCCTACCTGATCCAACTGAACTGGTATATTGTCTCCCTCATTTTCAATCAGTATTCTTTACAAAGGTAGGGGTAGTCCATCGGTCTGCTTTTGCTTTCTTCCTTTTGATCGGGACGGCAGCACTTTGACTTAATTCTTTGCCATTTTAATCCTTAATTGTCTTGGACATACTTATAATTTCAATGTGCTAGTAAAGTCAATAGAAAAAATACCATTTCTATAGGCCTACAGCAGTACAGAATGCAGCAAAACGATCGCCTCTGTAACATCATAAATTTTCCATACAACCCAGCTAGGGTATGTTCAGAGACTTGAGTAAACGCATATGGTTTGAAAGATCCTTAGTGTATTCTTCTAAATGAATTTATTGGGCCATCACATTCACTGCTTGAAATGTTTGAAAAATTGCTGAAATCATATTGTTCCTCTGCCCCCTCAGTGTTGCAATATCATTTTCTCCCTTTTTTGTATGGAGAGTTCTACTACGGGAGATAACTCTTCCACATACAAATAACACTCATTTTATTATCTTTCTTTATCAATTTTGGTGAATATTTTAAACTTTCACGACGGTTTTAATTTTGATTGTCTTTTTCTGCATTTATTTACATTAAAATAAAATTATTAATCATCAATTGAAGCAATATTCATTACATTTGAACAATTTTAAGATACAAATGGAGAGCTTGGCTAACATCGAAAGGTCATCATTTCCACAAATTATTTGTTACATGTCCTATTAAAAGCCATCAGTGAATTTTTAATATTTGATAGAAAATAAATAAATTATTATAAAGCACATTATTAGATCAAATTATTTTCTCCATTTAAGCTGTAACATTGCTCTAAACAAGGATAAAAAAATCTAAAGTTCTAAATTTAGCTTTACTCGTGGCTCGATCATAGAATACATATAGATGCAATCATTGTGAAAAATAATTTTTTTTCATCTTTGACATGTATGTGTTGATGATTTAATTAATATCTGGCATTGCAAAAATTTTTCAATTGATTTTGCAAGGTCTCAAACTTTCATATTTGCACCTACTATTTTATGCCAATTTTTGCTAAATATAGAAACGGCTGTTACTAAAAATAGAAACACGTGGCACACTTGTCAAATTTAAATTTTAGATCCTCAGACAACCTAGACCTTAAAAATATATGATAAAATGAAAAGTTTTGTAGACACTCCTGGACGATTTTTCAGAATTTGCATGTTTTTCTCTGAGACACGCTCTTTCTATTTCAACAATAATTTTATACAATAACTAAATAACACTTAATAGCACAGCTTTTTCCCTTTTTATCATTGGTACTGATAAATGGTACCATTCCCAATGCCATAAACGTTTATTTTCCCAAGTTTGCAGAGAAAAAATCTAATCCAACTGCCTTTTATTAACACTTTGTGATGCAAGTACAATATACATGTGCGTTTTATTTTTACCATTTTCACATGTTTCAGGTGCCATGCTTGAATGGAACAATGAGGATTCAGAGTTAGGAGTGCTAGGAGGAGGTAATCTGTCAACTCCAGCGGAGGTCATGTTGCCAGCTTTAATGGTCCCTTAAAGTACATGTGAGGTATGTATAGTTGTCAAGTAAAATATCACTAAAATAAAACAACATCTGAGGAATTAAATTCATTCTTGTACAATTCATCTTGTTTTACCATTTGTAGGTACCCTGCTGAATTTAAAGAGAAAGGGCTCAGTGTTAGTGACAGTGTTAGAAGGAGGTAAACCATCAACTCCTGCGGAGGTCTTGGTGCCAGCTGTGGTGGTCCCTGAAAGTACATAAATGTGTAAGAGGTACAATGTCTGTGGAATCGTATACTAAAAATGTACAGGAAGTCAAATATATCATCAATTCACCAAATCACACCCTAAGATACATATGACTTTTGCCATTATCAGGTGCTCTGCTGCAATGAAGAGCAGATGGCACATTGTGGTGTGCACTTAAGGTAGGAGGAGTTTATCCTTCAACTCCATCGAAGTCATGGTGCCAGCTGAGGTGGTCCCTGAAAGAACATGTGTGGTATGTAGACTTGTGACTGTGACTTGTATGCTAAAACTAGCTTTTTTCAAATTTTGTATACCGTTCACTGTAGCTCAGTCGGTAGAGCGCTCGCTCCGTGATCGGGAGGTCGTGAGTTCGTATCTCGGCTGCGACTGACCTAGTCGTTAAAATGGGTAGCAACTGTTCCTTCGCCATGCACTCGGCACTTTGAAGTGAAAGTTGCGGGTCCTTCGGATGAGACCTTAAATACCGAGGCCCCGTGTCAGCGGCAGGCGTTGGCAAGATAAAGATCCCTCACTGCCCAATGGCCCTGAGTGCCGAGTACAGTTCAAAATTTGAAGCCCTTCGACGGCATACGGTGACGTCTCCATATGAGTGAAAACTTCTCGAGAGGGACGTTAAACAATATACAATCAATCAATCAAATTTTGTTGCCGCCAGGTGCATTGCGATTCACAAACAAATCTTGCTTACCATTTGTAGGTTTCTTGACTTGGGTAAACACAGATCCTTCATCATTCAGTGGTTCTTCATGATAAATCCCCATGCTATCACCAGGTACATCTTAAATAATTATTCAAATTGTAACATTTACATAAATTTATAAAGAAAGAAAAGAATTTATTTAGATTTAGAAATAAATAGAAAAACGTGTTATTTTTTTTTTTTTAAGATATTCTTTCTCCTTTTAGTTCACCTGAGGGCCTTAGTGACTCAAATGAGCATTGTCGCCTGTGAGACCCTTTGTATTTAACTCATTTATCAGAGAAACAAAAAAGATTCTTTGATATTAATTACATAAATTCTATTTAAGTTTGATTACCATGCAAAGGTTCCATACTGGAAAGCACAGGCTCATCAGTCAATGGCAGATTTGAAGCTGTTTCATTTTTAGCAGTAGAAAGATATTTTAAGTAAGTAAATATAGTACATAAATAATACATTTTGAGATAAAAGATGATGAAAGCTGATGAAGATTACTACCTGTTTGTGGGGTTAAAAAATTCCATTCTGCCTTCATTGTTGTAGACTCTGATGCGTCGAAGTGGAATTGTGATGTCGCCCGCCTGGAATCTGCGTACCACTGTCTGCCAGATGCCCTTCACTCTCTGATGTTCTTGCTTCAAGGAAGTTGAACGGTAATGGCTTGAAGGAATGCTGATACATGGAGTTTCTAAAGGACCATCATGAAACTCGAAGCCATTACTGGTCTCTGTCCACCATTCCTGGTCAATAATGAAATCTGAAATCATTTCCAATGATTCTGAACAAGTGAGTATTTGGAAAGGAGCCATTCATTTGGAATCAAACTATTTTGAGTGGGTGGTTACAACTTTGCTTGCTGACTGATGACTGATTCCTGGATAACAAGTGCATCTTCTCTGCATTCCTTTTGTTGTTGTGCATGGTATCTCATAACATCATTGTCAATGACGTACTCTGCCTGTCGATTGCTGGTTATCTCTGAAATTCGACGAAGATCCCCAAATCCCCTCTCTTCTTGTTCTGGAATAATAGATCTCAGGCAGAATAATCCATAAACCTCAGGTCCATTGGCAGTAAAGCTATGAAAATGGGCACATAGAACTTCCTGGATGTCTTTTTTTTTTGGTGTTGCATTTACTGTCCTGCATAGGACGGGAACACATTGCGACCTCATTTCTAACGTAACATTTTTCGAAAAACTGTACACTTGGCAAGGCCGTACACATCATTAGCACAGTTAGGCCTACCCAAAATCTCACAGCCCCCCGTGACACTATTTTTTAACGTGAACGGTGAAATGTTCGCGGGCTTTTGTGCACTACATAAACAATAAATCATTGGATGAAAGATATAATTCAAAAGAGATAGAGCTTGCGTGATTTATTGCTAGATGTGAACATACATGTAAAACAATCCTTTCTAATCAAAATCACACACTGAATGATAATGTCAATTTGAAAATCACTGATATCACCCAGGACGAAGAGAATGTCCAACTAATTACATACACAAGTTAAATTGATGCAAAGCATCAAATCGGCCGCAAAAATATACCGGTATAGCTTTCTGAAGTTTTCCACAAGAAAGAGTCCAAAGTAAAAATTTACAATTTCATGTAGAAAAGTATACTTTACTTAAATTTTCAGTTATCATTTGTAAAATATTCATAAAAATAAATAATTGGACTGAAATAAAAGATAGGAATGTGTTATTAAATTTGATTCAAAGACAAAAAGAATATGAAGACTGAGAAAAATATTTTTTTTTCGTTTAAAAAGCGTGCTGATACAGTATCGTTGCCACGTGCAGATGTAAATAGAAAGTCTGAAAATATTCAGTTCTTCTTCATGCAACCTTTATTACGTATTTCATATCCGGAAATCAACACGTGTTGTTTTATATCTTACGCACGCCCATGTTGGGGAGCAGTTCGTGTAACAACTTTTTGTAAACTCATTAATTAATAAATATCTGATTTGAAAAAAACAAACTGTAACGTTATATAACTATCACTTAGATTTGATATATATCTAAGTTTTAATACCTTAAATGATATGTTTCATGCATGTTTAAGTAAGAAATAATAATACCGCAGGAATAAAAAATAACATCTCATTTCCCCATGTGCACATTCTAACACAACTACAAATAGATCGGCCGCTGCTGCGGCCGATAATAATAGCAGCAGGGGGTATACTTAACACTCAATGAAATGAGGTCAAGGTCATGACCTTGACCTAATTCCAGGCCATGACCTTGACCTAATTCCATGACCTTGACCTCTACAATTCCAAAGAACTATGTCAAGGTCATGACCTTGACCTTATTCCAAAAAAAGATCTAGGTCATGACCCTAGTAGACAGTTGAGGTCAGGAATTGCATGTGACCTGGATTAATTTCTGACCTTCTTTTCATTGTGAATTGATCTTAGTCACGACTCGATCAATGAAAAAAGTAGGTTAGCGGGTCAAGGTTATTTCTACGTATAAAATGGTCATTGATTTCACCAATCTTTACCAGTTTCCCCTGCTCCCTTTGCTTGTAAAGTTTGTTGCTAAGAACTTTGATTCTAAGAAATTTAACAAAAATGGAGCAGAAACATCAGGAACTCATTAAACGAAATTATTCAGTTCTTGTTAAAAATATGTCTGCAGCATGGGTTGCACAACGACTTTATGAAGATATGATTATATCGGAAGAAATGCGAGAAAGTATTATGGTACAGAAAACAAGATCTGAACAGAACAGAAAACTCATAAGCATTATTTTGAAAAAAGGGCCTTAAGGATTTATTGGTTTTCGGAAGGCATTGATAAAGTCTGGACACAAAGATTTATCAAAACTACTTTATTACAAAGCGATGTTGAAAGTACATTGACTGATTATGAGAAAACATTATCTGCAGCTCGATCGCTAGTTATTGATGTCAAGAGCGGTATAAACGTTCAAAAGACAAGAAAACAGGAGGAATCAAATACAAGGTGCAAAATTCCTTTGGATGACAAAAATGACGTTTTTCTAACGGTTTCCGTTTACAATGGCGGAGTAAATGTTCATATTCGCCATTTCATGGAGAAAAATGGGAAGTACTTTCCAACAAAACGAGGAGTGGTATTTAACCTAGGACGCTGGGTAAGACTTGAATCTCTCATAGAGGAAATCAGCAACTACCTAGAAACATACTGGAAACAGACGGAGGAGATCCAATGGCATGTAGGGGGAGGTGTATTTGTATCTCTTTCACCAAAGCAATCTACTGTTGATATTAGACATTACTGGAAACCGAATGATGCTGAAAATCCAGTTCATACAAAGAAAGGAGTATGTCTAAACAGGGCAAAGTTCAGTAAGTTGCAAGCTTCTCTAATAGAGCTCCATGACTATGTACCAGAACTGAACGATGTAGAGTTGTGTATGTACAGTGAATCTCACAGAAATGCAGAAGGGATGCTTTCATGTCCCGAATGCACTCCGTTTGGAAATAAATTGACATCGCTTTCAATGGAATGCAATGCAAGCGACTCTTTGTCAGAAAGGAGGGGAAGTTTAAAATTGGACGTGGAAAAATCAAACAGTTTTTGAATAATGAAGACGCTTACAGTCTATATAAACCAATAAGAAGGACATTTCCACGTTCTAAAGTAATTGTTGACACAGTTGATTCTATGTGGGATGGTGATTTAGCGGATGTAAGCAACATTGCATCAGAAAATGATGGCTATAGGTTCTTGTTGGTCTTAATTGATATCTTTAGTAGATTTCTCTTCATAATTCCACTGAAAACGAAAAATCACAATGATATCATTAATGGTTTGAAACAAGTTTTTACTAAAAACCGAAGACCCCGGGTACTTAGGACAGACAAAGGGAGCGAATTTAAAAATAGGTGGCTTAAAACATGGCTAACCAAAGAAAAAGTGAATGTTATATACACTCAAAATGAAACTAAAGCTAATTATGCTGAGAGAGTGATACGCACAATTAAAAACATGATGTATCGTTACTTTATGAACAAGAGAACTTATCGTTATGTAGATGTACTGCAGAAACTTGTGACTAGTTACAATGAAAGACCCCATAGATCCCTCGGAGGACTTAGTCCTGGTTCTGTAAATGAAAATAATGTAAAGGAAACTAGATTACTGAGTTATTTAGCAAATCGTAGAATCAATAAAAAATCAGTTAATACAAGTAAAGCAGAAAAAACAAAAAAGAAACAAAGGGTATTCAAATTCAAAATTGGGGATGATGTTAGAATATCTCAGCTTAAACGACCATTTCAACGAGATTATCAACAAAAAATGGTCAGAGGAATATTTTAAAGTAAGCAAGCGTTATTTAAGAGGAAATATAGCCGTTTATAAACTAAAAGACTTAATGGATGAACCTATACAAGGTACGTTTTATCAGTATGACTTGCAGAAAATTCAGAAACCTGACGATATTTTCTATCGCATTGAGAAAGTGATCAGAAAAAGAAAACAAGCGGGAAAGGAGACGGAAGTCTTAGTTAAATGGGAGGGATGGCCCAAAAAATTTAATTCGTGGATATCAGAAAGTTCTGTACAGAATTACAAATAAATAAGCAAGCAAGTGGTAAATTTTTATCATTCAATATGAGTATGCGAATGGTGTAAGCATCAACAGATAGCTTGGAATATTTCGATAACAGACCAGAACTATTTAGAGTTCACCTTAACAAACAAATTCAGCTTGATGGTTATTGGATGGTTGGATTAACTGAATTTACAACACGGAGTTGGATACCTTCTAAGAAACAATCAGATATTTATGTTTGTTGTGATATATGTGAAGAAACATTTATAGGTGGAAAAGAGGTATCATTACTAAGAAGGGTATTTCTCAGTGACAAAAAGGAAGATAATTTCATATTTACAACCCCATACTATGTATCTATTAAAAGCACTACTATTCAGGAGATTAGTATAAATATAACAGATCGAGAAGGAAATCCCATTTCATTTTTAGACGCACCGGTGACTGTTACTCTTCACTTTAAAAAAATTCCGTTTGTTTTATAATGAATAGCCAAACTTATGTGAGTGATCCTAAAATATGGGAAACATTTTACAAAAATATGGCTGAAAAGAATTTCAATCCATACAGATATAAACCAAAACAGCTGGGCAGAGGATTCCAAAAAGAAAGATCGTATGTAATTCCTGTTAGACCACATGCAGAGTTAGACACTCAAGAGACACTTAATCTCGTTACTCCAGTAGCTGCTGTTGAGGAAAGAGCACTTTCAGAACACTCAAAGAATGTTGAAGAGGGGATCCCCCACGTCAAAGTGAAAAGGGGTATAAAAAGGCAAAATGATGATACAAAACGCACTTTGATGAAAAAGTTCAGAAGAGACACATCTTCACAATTATCAGTTTTACAACAGAGGAAGAATCATTCAAATTTGAAATTGCATAAAAAATCCCGAAAAACTTTAAGAAAAAAAATATCAGGAAAGAAACTCTTGAAGAAAAGTAAAGTAAACAAAAAAACCAAGGCGGATTTTAAAGATTGATAGCTTCAGAAATATATTCTAAAAAGAAAAATGTCATTTTTAAGCAGCGATAATAAGGATATTGCACAACCAATGGATCTCTCTCTCTTTGTATCTCCGTCTAATCAAGTTGCTGTTGAAAAGGTATACTATACAGAAGCAAGACCTATATCTAACATCGGTTCTACAGATACTCCAATTGAAATTGTTGTTTCGGGTGCAGGAGCAGAGTATATTGATCAATAATAAATTGTTTTCAATGTAATTTCTTTCGTAGACTTAACCAAACTAATAAAAAAAACAGCTTGGAAGAAACTGAGGAGGGAAGGAGCATACCCGGTAGTTTAAAACTTTGGTCAAGATTTAGCAAGTCATATTATAAGCTGATTGACTACATCTGACCAGGCCATTTTTATCCATCTCCCCGTTGCATATGAAATTTGGGGAGTATATTTAACATGTTATGTCCATCTGTCTGTAGGTATGATTAATACTGTGTGAATTCTATTTAAGATTTTTATTAACAAGACTATAGATAAACTGTATTTTGACATTTCGAGAGCTCTGTCTCTTCAGCTGAGTAGTCGTAATAATTACCTTTCTCTGTACAATAATTTTTAACTTTATGAATGCTACTAATTTTTTTTTTGAAATATTCTCATGCAGCAAAACCAGAAAAATGCTACAGGTTCAAGAAGGATATGGAAATAACGAACAGTATTCAATCTCAACGTCCATTTCACAAATATACAAAATAAGAGCAGAGCAAACACGGACCTCCAAAACATCAGAGGTGGGATCAGGTGCCATGGAGGAGTGAGCATCCAATAAAGGACGAGTTGCCAAGAAATATATGCTACCAGCCTCAGATAAAAATATTATGGCATGAAGGCATGAAAGACTCCGACTTAGAATGTAAGGTAATAAAAATATGTGTCTTTCAGGACTGTTTTGTTTTGAGCTGATCGCAATGGCTTCTTTTATCTTCCTTTGCTAGAAGTACAAACAAGTAGACGTACAGTCTCGGCAGAGACTTCTGTTATTATTTTTTTTTTTTATTTTCTATGTATTAAGCTTGTTTCATTTATTCTAATAATTCTTCAATTTCAGTTGCCACCAAAGATATAAATTGTCAACCAGCCTCGACTAAAGACTTTGGGCATCAAGTCACCAATGACTCGGACTTACAGGGTAAGGCATATAAAAATATGTGTCTGAATGTTTTGTTTGCTGCAGGAAGTGAAAATTCTAACACTGATTTTGCATAATTAGGTAATAAATGTGTGTTCCTATTGGAAACACTACCTTTTATAGTGAGGTACATGTGTTTTTCTATTGGAAACACTAACTTTGAATAGTGAGGTACATTTGAACTTATTTAGGAAACACTGTCTTTGCATAGTGAGGTACATGTGTACTTTTAAAGTAAACACTCACTTTGCATAGTGAGGTACCGAATGCGTGTTTCTTTTGGAAACACTGTCTTTGCATAGCGAGGTACATATGTGTTTATATAGGAAAGACTGTCTTTGCATAGTGAGGTACATGTGTACTTGTATAGGAAACACTGACTTTGCATAGTGAGGTACATGTGAACTTATTTAGGAAACACTGATTTTGCATAATTACAGTACCGACCGGACACAACCTAACAGAAAGCGAACCCGGAGCGGACCCAGAGAGCAAACCCCAAATTCAGTAGCGGTCCCAGAAAGCGAACGCGGGTTGTGTATTTCTTTACAGAGCTGTCAATTAGGATTAGCGATTAACTAATCAGCGCATCAACCAATCAAAATAGCATATTGATCAGTCGATTGGGATATAAGATCGAACGTATTGACTTAATTCGACATAAATCCAAGCACTGTACATACAAGTGAAACGTGTGAATGTGCTGTGTTAATCTATTGTGATAATTGAAATATTATTAAATAATAATTATTTATTTTAATTCCCTAAGTTGTATTTTATATTTATATAATATTTAATTTCTTTTTTTATTAAAGCAATTAATTAAATAAATTGGGTAAATACATCAGTCAATGCATAAAAATGGAAATCAATTGATATTACAATTCTTACTGACAAAAAGCGGAGAAAAGAAATATAGTTGATCTTAGACAATTATTGTAAAATTTCATCATCTAACGCTGAATTGGAAATTTATAAAATTACTATTGAATAGAGAAAGAAATCTGAACCGCTATAAAGTACGTTTGGTTTATCGGGGTTTACTCAGGTGAAGTGAGATTTACATAATTGTACGAATTAATTACGCTATTTAATCACGACATTTAGTAAATCGTACATTGTTTCATTCTCTCAAAATGCGTAACTATACTTGACGAAGAATAATCAGGGAAATATAATATAGAAGGGATATTTTAACATATGAATTATAATCTATTATAAATTTTGAAATGTTTTAGGACTAATTATTGGGAAAAAAATAATTAATAAAGGCGTTAGCAATGCATAGTTAAGTGGGTTGTTCGAAAGATGGTAAGACAAACTAACTGTAGAGTTATACTAAGTGGAAAGAATAAATAAATCATCAGGAATAGGGTCTAATTCTTTCTACGAGGACAAAAATAACTCACTGGTCATCACGGATGAAAGTGTTCCCACGGAGGGGGAAAGTGCAGGCATTTTCATCAGCCGCCTAAATCTCTTCTATGATGCAGTAGATGATATTTCCATATCCTTCTTCTTATGGTAAATATGGTTGAAAGTTAAGTTTTTTCCTGTTGAGGTGCAGTATCGGTTAATCCGTGCATTTGGATGAAAAAGTCAAATACATTGTTCAGTAACTGCTCATTCGTTACAGACGGTAGTGAAAAACAAGGAAACTGATGTGCGGGGTTTGAGCTCTTTACCACAAAATTCAGCAACTCGACACACACAGTGTGATTTTACAGCCCCTGACAAGGAAGCAAAATATACATCAGATTCGGGTACAAACACGGAACCATGTATCAACCCCGAACCTGCAAGCACACCTGCAAGATCCTTTAAACAAAAGAAAACTTCTGGTGAGGCCAAACTTATTATAGGCAGCTCTATCTTACAAAGGGTGAGAACCAGGGGACTACAACAAGGTGTCCATGTGAGAACCAACAGAGGGGCCAAGCTTTCCGGAATCAAGTCTAAGCTACATCAAACCGCAGTTGAAGATTACTCTCACATAATTGTCCACGCCGGGGGAAATGATGCCTCATCTCGTAGACATAAAGATGCTGTGGAACATGACGCCGTAGAAATCATCAAAAACATCAAGGATCGGTCGCCAACTACCAAAGTCTATTTCTCAGAAGTTTTACCGAGACGGGACGTAGATGTTTCATACGTGAATAACACGCTTAAGGTCTCACACAAGGAAATAATTTCACTATATATTACTATAAAGCTTGAATTAAATTATTTAATTTATTAGACTCTCAGCAGAAAATTCATGAAAGAGAAAATAAAGATTAATGTTTTATCGATCAACTGGTACCGCCTTATTGGTTCACAAGTATCTTCTTTTAAGGGTTCTTTTCGAAGATTTCCAAATATTTTGTCATTTCTATTTGTTTTGTCTTTGTTTGAATGTTTTGAGAAATCTACAGCCATATTAGACATTAATAGGGAAATAAGAATAATCACTCCTAAAACCTTGATAACTGAAATGTTAAATCGAATCTTCTCTCTTAACGAGTTCTTTGACATGGATAAATGTTGATTTTCAACTATTTCTTTTGTTACTGATGTAATTGCTTCCTCCATAATGGATACGTCCTTAGTCATGTCTGTATTTCTTACAACTGATTTTGTTTATCATTTCACAAAACATATCTTAAGACACAAAATTATGGTCTTCAAAATTCCAGTATATTGAAATCAATGCCATGTCCTTCCTCTTCTTCATCTTCTTCTCTTCCCGAGTCATTGATATCAATGTTAAGTGTATCCTTTTGTGAGTCGCTTGCATTGCATTCCATTGAAAGCGATGTCAATTTATTTCCAAACGGAGTGCATTCGGGACATGAAAGCATCCCCTCTGCATTTCTGTGAGATTCACTGTACATACACAACTCTACATCATTCAGTTCTGGTACATAGTCATGGAGCTCTATTAGAGAAGCTTGCAACTTACTGAACTTTGCCCTGTTTAGACATACTCCTTTCTTTGTATGAACTGGATTGTCAGCATCTTTCGGTTTCCAGTAATGTCTAATATCAACAGTAGATTGCTTTGGTGAAAGAGATACAAATACACCTCCCCCTACATGCCATTGGATCTCCTCCGTCTGTTTCCAGTATGTTTCTAGGTAGTTGCTGATTTCCTCTATGAGAGATTCAAGTCTTACCCAGCGTCCTAGGTTAAATACCACTCCTCGTTTTGTTGGAAAGTACTTCCCATTTTTCTCCATGAAATGGCGAATATGAACATTTACTCCGCCATTGTAAACGGAAACCGTTAGAAAAACGTCATTTTTGTCATCCAAAGGAATTTTGCACCTTGTATTTGATTCCTCCTGTTTTCTTGTCTTTTGAACGTTTATACCGCTCTTGACATCAATAACTAGCGATCGAGCTGCAGATAATGTTTCGGTTATCGTCCTTCTCCCGTACGTTGTAAAAATTGTGTTGGAAAAGAAACCCAATGCATTGAATGTTGTCTATGTAAAAACTGTATGGAACCATCTTGTGGGATGAAACAACATAGGGTCAATCTTGCAGTTTTGCAAAAATCATGTAATATATGCGAAAAGAACCAACTCACACCTGACTCAAAGTGTGATAATTGTGGAACACGATGTAGAATATGTGAGAAGAAGGATAAAAACGACTATGTTTCACCACCGTGTACAGATTCGTGTGGATTTAGAGAAGTTATTTTTGAAGGGGATGATGCTGCTTTGAAGTTTTGTTCGTATATAACTCAGGAACATAACAAAAATTCAATATTAGTGGCACACAATGCTAAAAGTTTTGACTTGTACCCAATTCTTGAAGTATTAATTGATCGACATTCTATTAGACCCGATAAAATAATATATAACGGCTCAAAAATCATGTACATGTACATAGGGAGAAAGTTGAATTTAACATTTCTGGATTCTCTGAATTTTCTTCCAATGAAATTAGCAAAGATACCAAGTGCGTTTGGTTTGGAGGAATTATGTAAAGGGTATTTCCCACACTTGTTTAATAAGGTTGAAAACCAGACGTTTGTGGGTAAATATCCTGATCCTCAGTATTACGGTCCTGATTATATGTCAAATGCCGATAGAGAGGAATTTTTAAAATGGTACGAAACAAAGAAAAATGAAACATTTAATTTCAAGAAAGAAATACGAGAGTATTGTAAATCTGATGTTGACATATTAAGACGCGGCTGCCTGGCATTCAGAAATCTTGTTATAGAAGCCACATCCATAAAGAAGGAAAACAGACAAAGGGATGGGACAATTAAAATATCATCTACACTTGGAGTTGATCCGTTTGATCACGCTACAATAGCCAGCGTGTGTATGGCTATATATAAATCTCTTTTTCTGAAAGAAGAACTGGAAATTGAGATTAAAGGTTCTAATTTAGACAGTCTGTCTTCGTGGCACACAATTAAATTAGACGAACAAAATTTAGAATTCATAAACATGAATGGGGACAATTTGTACATTAATGACTTATTGAACGATCCTAATGTTCTTGTTGGTGAAACAAGATTTGCTAAGAGTCAAATAGCAGTTGTGCCCTCAACTGGTTACTCTTCAAATGATAATTACAGTAAGATATCAATTCAGTGGTTGGAATGGATCATGGAACAAAAACGTCGACAAGGTACTCCTGTTTTTATTCAGCACGCATTGAATGGAGGAGAGATACTCATACCAAATACCAAATACAGATGTGATGGGTTTTCTAACGAAAATGGAAAGAGGACAGTGTACGAGTTTTATGGTAACTACCTATTTTGTTTTGATATTTCTCTTAATGTACTTATACTTATAGCAGAATAAACTGTTTTACCAAATCACTGTTGCAAAATGCAAATGGGATGTTTACCAAACCAGTGCAAAAGATAATATATGCATATTCGGAATATCAAAGTATATTCGATGAAATGAGGGATAATATATCAGGAATAATATTTCACCAAGGACTACCTTCTAAGGATGATATTGATCAATATACAGAGGACTCGGGTCATACAATTTTAGTTCTTGATGATCTTATGTTAAAGATTGTACAGACAGAAAATTGTGTACATTTATTCACAGTAACTAGCCACCATCGTAATATCAGTCTTATATTTCTGACACAAAATCTTTATCCGCCAGGAAAGTTTGCAAGAACAATTTCCTTAAATTGTCTTAATGTTATATTATTTAAAAATTACAGAGATTCACGTCAAGTTATTACTTTTGGATCTCAGATTCTTCCAGGGAATTTATCCTTTTTTAAGTCGGCATACGAATTAGCTACTCGTGCAAATTATGGCTATTTACATGCTTGTTTAGAGCCCTCACAAAATAAAGACTATCAAATGAGAACTCGCATACTCCCTGGAGAAGACATGATTATTTACCAACCGCTGTAAATATAGATGTTCAAAGAAAAGAGACATCATTTCCTAATTATGACTGCACGCGTAAGGAAGCAATTAATCTTCTTTAAATTTGTTATTAAAGCGGATATAAAACAGCAAAAAGCTATGATAAAAACTTTGTCGGAAAAACAGCTGGATGCCATTAGTGAGATATCTTTAAACATTTACACTGGTACTTTTCCTGTCCACGGGCGATATTTAAATAGATTGAAACCATATGCTTCGAACATTCGTCTTCTTGGTTCTAGAGAAGTAGCATACAACCGGAAACGTACAATTCTGTCACAACATCCTCAGCTCTTATCACTATTAATTAAACCTGTTTCTAAATATTTTGATAAATTTAAAGGAGAAAAAACAAATGGCAAAGGAATTAATTCTAATTCCAAAACAGAGGTACGAAAATATACTCAAGAAGTTGGAGGTTGATGAAATTTCTACCAACAGGAAACCTGTAATTTCGTCTGAACAAATGGTTGAGGTGGAAAATCAATCTGTTTCAAAAAATGAATGTTCTGGAAAGTCAAAGGACGTCGATACCACTACATTATTGCAAATAGGATCTGGAATCACGGACGTTTACCATTCAAATAAGAAGAATAAAATTGGAAGACCCCCTGGTATTCCGAATGTTAAAAGAAAGAGAACTCTCCAATGGATAAAATACTAATTAATGTGTGGAAAAGACAGACAAACTGATAAATTCATATAAATTTATTGCTTTTATAAACATTTATTTATATCTTCTTTTCAATGTTTTATATGAGCATAATGTTTTCAATAAAGTTAATTGAAAAAAAACACTTTTGTATCTAATATCCATATGGAACGGTGTCCAAGTTTGACAGAATTCTTCGTTTAGTGTAAACTATTTGGTACTTTTTATCTTCAACTTGGTTGTAGAGTTTTCGTTTTCTGCTGTCTCTACATATCTTATTTGGATTTGAGACAGTAACTACAGATTTGTTTGGTGTAATTATCATATTACGAATAGCTTCAAAATTTATAAGTTTTGAATTTTTCCAGTTCAATGTGAATCCTCGAACTTTGCATTCTTCTTTCCCTGACTTCGTTCTGTAAGCATAATTTTTCGGCCCACCAGAAACAAATTCTTTTATGAATTCATCTTCCATAGAAATTTCATTTGTCAATTCACCTAAATAGTTGCCTATGGGAAGTTTGAGAAGAATATCGGACGGCAATGATACTTTGAAAACAATACTGTCAGTATCAAAATATAACACATCCTCTCCCAAAATGTCTAAAACACTGTATAATTTTAAACGTGCCCACATCGTAGTAAATGACGCTAAAAAAATGTTCGTTCTGTAGTCAGCTGCTGGAAACAAAGGATGATCGGTCCATTCCAGCTGTATTGTGTCCTTCGAAATTATATGAAAATTATTCACAACCTTTGTCACGTCTGTAAGAGTTGTAAAAAATTTCTGTGTCTCCGATTCGTGGATGAAATTAGATTGTCGCATCAATAAACGTTGCCCAAATTTCCCCCAAAAACTGTTCAAGCACAATTTTGCTAAACATCGCAAGCCTGGATTCTTATGAATTTTGTCATACTCCAGCAGTATACCTTCATTTTCTTTATAATGATAGATGTATTCTTGTTTCTGCTCCTCTGTTTCACATTCTGGAGGAAATCCCGATGCTTCCTGTTTTAGTTTTAAAAACATGTTCACATACTCTGAGAAAAGTCCACCTTCGCCACTTTTTGTATCATATTGTGTAGCCTCTTCAAAGTGGTATATTTCATATATTTTCAGTACTCTGTAACCCATTGAAATGGCTACCTCTAACTCGGGTGTACACCATGTTCCTATAAGACATCTTTCATTTATTGAACAATTGCAAATGTTTTGATTCTCATCATCTGCACACTTTCTACATAGTGGAAATTTTAACTTTCCATTAGATGTATAGGGTAATACAGGGTGGTACAATCCTTTTGGAGGTAAAACTTTAACCTTTGCTAGTCCAAAATAATTATCAAGAGGTCCAAAATTTTCTGTGATGATCATAGGGTGTCCGATTGGATATTTACAATATTTATTAGTCCAAGGGTAAAGACTGGTGAAATCATAATAATGAATTTGCTTATTATCTTTAGCCTTATAATGAAGTTTTACAGCATTCGTGCGACCTCCAAAGAAACTATCTCTAGGATTCAACCTCTCCTGAATATCAAGACTTGATACATAAAGTTGCAAAGGTTCAAGTGTTGTTAGTTGCTTAAGAAACTCGTGTTCCCAAATTGTGACTAATTTGTAGCCTAAACGCTTTAGTTCTCGTTCTCTCTTCTTCGTAACAGTATAGAGCTCTTCCATTGATTGACTCGTCAATGAATGTTTCGTTGTAGTTCTGTCATTTGGATAGCAGCTAGGGCAGCCATGAAATAAACATCCTGTCAAAGAAAATAACTTAGTGAAGTAATTACAGTTTATTCTGCTATAAGTATAAGTACATTAAGAGAAATATCAAAACAAAATAGGTAGTTACCATAAAACTCGTACACTGTCCTCTTTCCATTTTCATCAGAAAACCCATCACATCTGTATTTGGTATTTGGTATGAGTATCTCTCCTCCATTCAATGCGTGCTGAATAAAAACAGGAGTACCTTGTCGACGTTTTTGTTCCATGATCCATTCCAACCACTGAATTGATATCTTACTGTAATTATCATTTGAAGAGTAACCAGTTGAGGGCACAACTGCTATTTGACTCTTAGCAAATCTTGTTTCACCAACAAGAACATTAGGATCGTTCAATAAGTCATTAATGTACAAATTGTCCCCATTCATGTTTATGAATTCTAAATTTTGTTCGTCTAATTTAATTGTGTGCCACGAAGACAGACTGTCTAAATTAGAACCTTTAATCTCAATTTCCAGTTCTTCTTTCAGAAAAAGAGATTTATATATAGCCATACACACGCTGGCTATTGTAGCGTGATCAAACGGATCAACTCCAAGTGTAGATGATATTTTAATTGTCCCATCCCTTTGTCTGTTTTCCTTCTTTATGGATGTGGCTTCTATAACAAGATTTCTGAATGCCAGGCAGCCGCGTCTTAATATGTCAACATCAGATTTACAATACTCTCGTATTTCTTTCTTGAAATTAAATGTTTCATTTTTCTTTGTTTCGTACCATTTTAAAAATTCCTCTCTATCGTCATTTGACATATAATCAGGACCGTAATACTGAGGATCAGGATATTTACCCACAAACGTCTGGTTTTCAACTTTATTAAACAAGTGTGGGAAATACCCTTTACATAATTCCTCCAAACCAAATGCACTTGGTATCTTTGCTAATTTCATTGGAAGAAAATTCAGAGAATCCAGAAATGTTAAATTTAACTTTCTCCCTATGTACATGTACATGATTTTTGAGCCGTTATATATTATTTTATCGGGTCTAATAGAATGACGATCAATTAATACTTCAAGAATTGGGTACAAGTCAAAACTTTTAGCATTGTGTGCCACTAATATTGAATTTTTGTTATGTTCCTGAGTTATATACGAACAAAACTTCAAAGCTGCATCATCCCCTTCAAAAATGACTTCTCTGAATCCACACGACTCTGTACACGGTGGTGAAACATATTCGTTTTTATCCTTCTTCTCACATATTCTACATCGTGTTCCACAATTATCACACTTTGAGTCAGGTGTGAGTTGGTTCTTTTCGCACATATTACATGATTTTTGCAAAACTGCAAGATTGACCCTATGTTGTTTCATCCCACAAGATGGTTCCATACAGTTTTTACATAGACAACATTCAATGCATTGGGTTTCTTTTCCAACACAATTTTTACAACGTACGGGAGAAGGACGATAACCGCTCTTGCATTGCAATGCCTCATCCTGACGAGTCTCGAAGTCATAGAAAATAAATTTTTTGTTTCTTTTCGTGATATCGACATTCAGTTTTCTTTGATAGCATAAATGCTGTCCCACTTGAAATTGAGTACAATTGCTGCATTTCCATTCTCCACATCTATGTTGTTCTGGCGACCGTTCACAATATTTTATGACTTTTCTACATATTCTGCACTGGTATACTGAATTACACTGACTCGGAATTAATTTTCCTCGGACTTTTTTCTCAATTTTATGTTTTTCAAAACACTCCAGTGACCTACACATTCGACCACAAGATCGACAACTCAGGTATCCTCCTCTGTCTCTACAGTTTTTACGTAGACAAACATTACATGTCGTTTCGCATGTATGTTTATATTGGTGCTTATATGTTTTCAAACACCGGGTACAAAAATTGGCTTTAAAAAAACCTTGAATTTTTGCAATTCCGTGCCAATGTTTCTCTTCTCCTATTTCTACATGATACAAGTAGATATTTGGTTTTTCATTTTCATCCACTACCCTAATAAATTTGTCTCCGATGCGAGAAGAGATTACTAAAATATTTATATTCAGGAATTTCTCAAAAGGTGGAATGTCATTTAGCCCTAAATATCGATCAGTTGATACACCACATTTTTTACAGAGGTACATTGCAAGTTCAGTTTGTGACTTTTTTCTTGTTTTCATCAGTATATTTTCATAGAATTTCTTTTTAACTGTTCGATGCTTCACAATTTTGTCAAACGTTGATTCAGTATCATTTTTGGTCAATTCATCCCATGTTTTTGAGTCTACTTTTTCACATATCTTCAAGAAGCATAATCCTATTGCAATTGCAAGACAGCTGTTATTGTCATTTTCAATATAAAATGTTGATTTCTTCCGTTCTAATGAGTTTTTAGGTCCTACCAAAGATGTAATTGGTAATTTACTCCCCCCCTTTGGCATTTCAATTGATCCTATCGTAACCAATAATCCCTCATTAACTTTGATATTTTCGTTCGAGTTTAGTACCTTTGTCACCTCACTCAAAACAGTATCTGCATTTAAATTTTCCCAACTTTGTAATGGTACTACGATTGGATTGATTAAATCTGGATGATGAAGAACTACGCGACCAAGGTCTGCATCGTGTCCCCTAGCTTGATGTAAAACATCGTCGAACATTTCGTGTAAATTTTGATAGATATCTAACAACCTTTCACCATACCAATTTTCATTGAACTTCACTTTGTATGACGTGTCTTTTGCCAGTGTTTTCTTAAAAGTTTTCACTTCTTTTTTCCACACAAAATAGGGTTTGTCACTTTCTTCTCCCCCTTTTCCAGTTTGAATAAGATTGCCACTATAACAGCGGGGCCGTTTTGTATAATTTTCCCCACTATTCCGTACCTGTTCTAATCGACGTTCAACATCTGGATCCCCCGTTATACCATGTACACTTGCAAAGAATTTTATATGTTCTTCATCTTGAAGACACTCAAGAATTTCTTGCAATAGACTACTTGTGTTTTTGTTTTCCATTTTATATCTTTCTGTTACAACTAATGAACTCTTTTATTTTCATTGACAGTTGGGGTAGGGCCATGTGTGTTATTTTTCATTTTACTTAGTTTGTTCTCTAACACAGATTCAAGAACAGGCTTTAATTTTTCTATTCGTCTTTGGAAATGAGCACGATCAATAGCCATCTGCATCCATGGACAACTTCTGTCTTCTCCTGGAGGAAGTATATATTCTTCTACATCCTCACTAAACCAAACTTTCATTCTGCAATAACAAATTTCCTTCGTTTAAAAAAACGCAAATATCATGTGAACTCCAATGAAACAATGTTGCTATCAAGTTCCCTAGATATGGAATATGAAGCATACAACATAATGATATGAAGAAAAGAATATCTCAATTTGAAACATAATTGAACAAAATAACAACAAATAGATTTTGTTAAAACATGTTTTATTTGTGCAGTTTTTCTACAGAGACAAAAACAAAAGCATATAAAAGTACTCAATTTGTAAATCATGTATATATATTTAATAAAATGACAATTGGCACTTTAGATTATAAAAAAATACATACCTGTTGTATTTTTTTTTTCAAAAAAAGGGACAATAATCGCTACAAAATTATCGAACATCAATATCCATTAATGTCCTAGCACTCCTTGGCACTTACAATGATAAAGAGTTTTCAAGTGTATAATACTACATGTAAATAAAAACATCATAAATCACATTGTTTTAATATCTTATATAATAATCGTTGGGAATTAGGATTATAAAAAATACATACCACTGTATTTAAACAAGAAAAAAATGCAAACAAGTCAGTCTATTCTTCTTCATGTTGAACATGCTGAGCAAACACTAAGAGTTATTCCCCTTAGGTTGAATTTAAGGTATTCAATGTATAATGACAATATTTTGTACGTAGTAAATGCATGATCCCATATTTTTAATCATGGTCATATTTTAAAGATGTTATCAAATAAAAATGCTCCACCAAAGGAATTTACAAAATTTTTGTCCAATTATTGCACCTTAAATTTTACACTGAAGTCTATGGACAGTGTATGTTTTTATTGGATATTGTAAAAAGCAATTTAAATTTCAAACTAATCTCTTGGTGAAAATATGCATACACTCCCTCTTCATAACTATGAAATAGAATAATTTTTTTGAGAGATCAAAAATTTCTTTTTTTTTTTCATCAAAGTCTAATAACTCTTCAAAAACTTAAAACATGCAAAATGTCTATCTCCTTAGAAAAAGAATAAATTATTTACCGCAAAAATTTTGAGAAATCAAAAATTTCTCTTTTTTTTTTTTCATAAAGGGTTATTACTCTTCCAAAACCTTTTTTAAACATGCAAAATAATTGTCTCCTTACATGTTATCAGTCTTGTGAATTTGGTTCATTTCAATTTTCTCTTTTTCTAGCAATGCGTTTTTAACTACTAGTAGTAGAGAATTATTTAAAATCATTCAAAATCCCTTCATTATACATTGAATACCTTAAGAAAAAAAAATCACAGCTTTAATCAAAAGGAATGATAAGAATTACCAATAAAAAGTGTAAATGTGAACAGCTATAAAATTGAACACATTTCTTTTACTGCACAAGGTAAAATCACAATTCGATCACACAAAATGAAAATATTAAGGACCATGAACTAAAAAATGTTAATGTAATGAGAACTTCAGCACATTTGAAGCTCATTAAGCAAAAAAATCTATTTCCCTTAATTTTACAACTAAGTGTGTAAATTCTAGAAAAAAAGTACATAAAAGGAATCACAGTGCAACTTGGAATGAAAAATAGAGGAATGATTGCCCAAGGCTTTCTACTGTATCCAAACAAAAAAACACCAACCAACAAACTCTTGATAATTTAAAACCATACAACTGAGACGAGTTGCTTCCCGTAGGAAAAAAGGTTTTTCATTTACTTCCATGGTTTGTTGCGTGCAGCCCTAAATGGAAGTTTTCTTTTTGGCTTGGGTTTTGGATCGAGGGGTCTCTTTGGTGTTGTCTGTTCATCAGGACCTGGAGAAACTTGAGTTTCATTGTCCATCACCTCAACAAAAAGTGAAGTGGAAGAGCCTGAACCAGGTAAACTGGTAGAGATGGAGGCTGGCACAGGGAGCACGGATTGTATAGGTGACATGGTAGAGGTAGTAGAGTCTGAGCAGGACTTACACTTCCGTACAAGAACAGCTACGATCATAATAATAATCAAAATGGGTGTTGCCAGTTCTGCTACTTTCATAATTATATCTGAAATAAAAAAGATAAATTTTACACACTGAACTAATTAAACTTTCTTTCTTTTAATCTTATTTAACTTGAAAGTTTGAATTTAAAAAAAAAACTTGCAAAATTTTTTTCCAAGTCAAGGTTCCATAAATTACCCATGCTCAAAGTCTGTCCAGAAGATTGAGTTCCCGACACCTGTTCAACTTTCTTCTCATCTTCAGCTGCACTAGACAAAATACTGGTTTTTGTGGCGGTACCTTGAATGACACTCCGGATTGTAAAAATGCCTGAAAAATAAATAAGATTAATAAAATATCCTAATCTAAATGTTTTTTTCTGATCAATAAAAAGTAATAGTACAAACAGTTCACTAATTATATCAATTTTCTTTACAATTCTACTCTATTTCAATTTTCTTTACAATTCAGCTCTATTATAAAATTACTATGGGTTCTCTTGTACCGGTCGTACTTTGGAGGTCTGTGGACGCTGTACTGAGGGGTTCTCTTGTACCGGTCGTACTTTGGAGGTCTGTGGACGCCGTACTGGGAGGTTCTCTTGTACCGGTCGTACTTAGGAGGTCTGTGGATGCCGTACTGGGGGGTTCTCTGGTACCGGTCGTACTTTGGAGGTCTGTGGATGCCGTACTGGGGGGTTCTCTTGTACCGGTCGTACTTTGGAGGTCTGTGGACGCCGTACTGGAGGGTTCTCTTGTACCGGTTGTACTTTGGAGGTCTGTGGACGCCGTACTGGGGGGTTCTCTTGTACCGGTCATACTTTGGAGGTCTGTGGACGCCGTACTGTGGGGTTCTCTGGTGTAGGGGTCTATGGTACTAGCTGTTCTTTGGGTGTCTAAGATTCTTGTGGTTGTAATAATGTCTGAAAATTAATTATTTCGTTTAATCTTAATATCCTTACTTAGAATATGCTTTTTTAGATCATACAATAGAAAAAAATGTTGCATAATGCAGATGTAAATTTATTTTCTCTTCACAATTCCACGTTAACAACTTCCTTTTTTAAAATAAAAAAAAAATCCCACATCCTCCATTATCATCCTATCCCATTAAATTAGTTGACCTTTGAATAGAACAGTAGAAATAGTGAAGGTTTGACATTCAATAAAAATAGCGCCAAAATAAATGATCTAGGCCATGTCAATGTGGCACCCTTTTCCCTTCGTTCTTTTGAACTTATTTCCATTAATATCCCCTCCCCCAGCCTACTTTACGAACTTAAGTCTCATTAGTTGAGTAAATTAAATAAAGTAAACTTACCACAGTTTGCACGGTTGGCTGTTTTGATCACAGCACGTGGCCCCGTTGATGGAAAAAAGAAAATTGGTGTGTTGCATCTCCTTACTAACACGGTTGTTACGAACCCGTACACCCTGTAACACGGTGCCGGCATCAAACACTTTGCAGTCGTTGATAATTTCAAACATTTAATACAAATCGGATCGGCCACACTTGACCTTAAACATATTAGGCCTAGTACTGATGCAGCCAAAATCCACATTCTGCAGCCAAACACCATGTTTTTTGAAGTAACGAGGTTAACCTCGTTTTCAATAAACCGCGGGAACAGCCAAATATGCGCGGATCTCAAAATTCACAAAGACCAAAAGTACATTAGATCTGAGTACTAATAGTTTAAGATATAAAAATGCACTGAATTTACCGACAAATATACGTTGAAACAATAATTATTATCATGATAAAAGGAAGAAGAATTATAATAAATAAATAATTTATTTACCACTATTTATAATTTATATACCTTTATCAATTTAAATAATTTTAAAAGCCATTACACTAACTGTCCAATATTGCTCATAAGGGATTGGAGTTTGATATGCTCTTCCCTCCTTTTCTTTAAATTTATTTCTGATTCTTTCCAAACTTGCGTGTTTTTTAATCGCGCTTAATAATGTCATTTTCTCAAAAGTTCAAGGTCACTAAAAAAGGTGATCCAGATTTGCTCCTATTGTATATGTTTCGTCGTAATTATAATCAACATCATCAATACAATCATTGGGCTTGAATGATTATTATCATTTTTTTAGTTAACACTACTGGAACATTAATATACTACTTACTAGAAAATATATCTAAGAAAAGTAACAAGTCAGCATCAATCATATACCATTGCTTGACACAGTAACTCTTTTAGCGCCAAAATATCGACGCAATCTCCAAAATAATATGCAGATGTTAGTGACCTGTATGCGTATTAAAACTAAAGTATTTCAAGATCATTTATTAAGGTCAGGTCATAATATTTTAAAAACAGGTTACAAGCAGGGTATATAAATGTTTGAGAAGGTAACCTTTTTTCAATTCAGTTTTTTCAACAGTTATTTGACGATCCTTTGGTAGTAAACTTACTTTGTGAAAATGGCAGAGGCTCAGTTATCATTCATGTAAGTAATTTATTTACCTTTATCTCTTTTTTTTTTAACTTAAAAAAAAAGACTTGAAAAGGGGCATAATTATTTCAACGTTTTTGAGTGTGTTTTTTAAAAGAGTCATTTAGACTAATACCATTGTCTTAAAACTTTTTTTTAAATGGACAAAATGAATAAACTTTTAAAGTAAGTGTGTAAATTTTTATTCATGCATCATTTTAAACTTTGGTAAGCAAAAACATAAGATTATTTTTGTCACTAAAAAGACATATTTTAATATACATGTAATTGAACCTTCATTTCCTGAAAAAACTTTATTTTATTTTCCTATATTTTAATTAGGAATGCTGAAAAGAAAAATGAGGGGAGAAATAAAAATCCTATTCTGAGGGAAATGTTAGGAAAACCCGTAAAAGACCGACCACAGGAAATTCAAAAGCAGCCACAACAACAATCCAAACAGAAAAATTCATCAAAGAACTTTTCTGAATTCCAAATGTTTTGGAACGACTTACAAAATGAACTTGACGAGAAGAATTTCGAGTCTAGGTATGTATATTAAATCTTGAACTTTATAAGCAATATAGAAATTATTTATTATATATATAATCATTTTTATCATAAATAAGTATGCATAATTCAATAAGCATGAAAGTATATATAAGTATATATCATGTACGTATTGTTAAGGAAAGTGTAATGAAACAAAATCAGTCCAGAATGTAGACTATCTTCACTAGTGATATAAATTGCAGAAACTTAAAGCTATAATTCATCTGAATAAAATACATGTAGGAACGAAAATTTATGCAATTTTTTATATTGTTTCATTTTCAGTAACTCTCCGCCACAACTCTTTCCAAGCCTCGACTTCCAAGACTTAGAGGACGAAAGCGTACTGTTCCAAAAATATTTAACACCTACAGTTACTGAGGCAACTCCCACTCTGAAACGAGGGAACTCTGTTCCAAATGGTGCCCCTAAAAAAGATGTCTACCCAGCATTTTCCCCAATATCACCCGGGCCAAAGAGTACGGCTGCTGCTTTCACGGACTCTTCAGCCACGGAGACAGCTACCTGTATCAAGTCCCCGACACAAGGAAGCCAGGGGGCATTCAGCGGTGTGGAGGACTCAATTTTAACAGAATTAAGGTGAGCATTTAAGTCGTATTTTTCCTCATAAATTGAACCAATTTCTATTTTAATGTATTTTGTAACAAGTATTTTTTTAGATTAAATTATTTTCATTAAATGTTAAATTCACTTTCATCATACATCAATATTTATTTTCATTAAATGTTAAATTCACTTTCATCATACATCAATATTAAAAATGACACTTTTAATGTATTCTAGAAGACGTCACAAGCTAAAAAGAAAAATGACGCAGAGATCATCACATCCAACCTACCCCCTACAAGAGGAGCTGCGAACTTTGAGATCGCTGAAGGATGCGATGAACGCAAATGTACAGCAGATGGAGATATTGATTAACTTTATGGAGGACTATTTTAGAAGGCGCAGAGTGCAATTTGTGTCCATGTAATTTTCTTGCTTGTGAAGGACGTACAGTATAAGAAAAAGGATACTATCACTAGAACTACTTATAACCTTCATAAATGTGTTAATTCAAGTTACCTAAGCTCCAGTTAGAGTGCTATGTCATAGACGAAAATCAGTTTTAGATGAGTTAAAACAGGGATTTATAACACTTATGAAACGGAAGACTCGTTGTGTAGAGGAAGACTCATTTAAAAAGATATAGTGTGCATGTATATTGTTCACGAAAATCAAAGTTTTCTTTATCAAAAAGATAACATTTTATCATAGACCTCTGTATTTAATGAATGTTTTGTACTTGATGCTTAATGAATTTTATCACATATACTGTATTCATTTTCTATTAGCTTTTATGTTATCACATAAATACATGTACTATATGTATAAACTATATGTATAAACAAGCATATAAATATAATCTTTACATCAAACTTCGTTTATAGTTTGTTTTTCCCACTGCATGCGCAAATATAAAAACAATTTTTATTGTTAGAAAATCGTTCGGCGACTATGTATGTTGTGTTCAATATTAATATTTTTAAATTGCTGTATGGATATGTATCCTTAGCAATTCAAATTTTAAAAATATTTAATGTTCTATTATTTTGAAATAATTCTATATTTACAAAAGTGAAATACTGTTCATTTTTACTTTTGAAAAATCAAATACATGAATAAAGTTTTGATTTAAGGACAGATGATACAAACAAAATCAAGTAAAAAAAAGATTGAAAATAACAACTTGGCTCATGTTTAAATGATTGAAATGAATGTTTTCACCGCGTTGGTTTTTAATTTTTTATTCAAAATTTCACAAAAGTGGGATTTGAAGTGAAATATATAAATAAGGATGGTTTCAGTATTAGGGTAGACTATTGAAAATCATAGAACGTTTACAATTTCTTTATATTCTTGAAATTTGTTCTTTAAAAAAAAAAAAAAAAAAAAAGGAGTTTTGAATGAAATTTTTTAAATTAAAAAAAAATTTTTTTGTTTATTACTTAAGAAAGTTTAAGCCGAGATATTGAAAGGAATTTTTTTATTCAACTTTTTTCAAAGATTAAACGAGTAGAAACTAACACGCATTGTACTTCGTAGAAATTTCACCAGAACAGTTTTAAAATTGAATTTGTACATTTTACTTGGATCTACTTAACTTCAGAATTGAATAAATTTTCAATTACAAAAGAGAGAGAGAGAAATTAAGAAGGAAACATTTTCAAATTACAAAATGTTTAAAAAAAACTAATAAGAGGGAAAAATACCAACCTGTTAGTTGTACAAAATAATGTTTTCCGTATTCTCTATTTTGATGTCACAACTGTTTGAGTCGAACTTATATACAAGTTCCTTGACCTTATTCCTTGATAGGTCTTCACCTACTTTTTTGTTAACATGACCTCAGCAAGATTTGAGAAGCATGACCTTTACATGACCTAGTTCAAGGGCTGGTTTATATCCTTTAGTTTAGGTCAAGGTAGTATAACATGACCTAGAGAAGAATCGAGACTCATGGCCTTAAAATGACCTAACGTTAACTTCAGGTCAATGACATGACCTTGTCCTTGTGTATGGATGTCATGTTTATAACCTAGATCTCCTAGGATTAGGTCAAGGTCATAGCCTAGACATTTTTTAAAAGTAGGGCAAGGTCATGACCTTGACATAGTTCTCTGGAGTGTGTAGAGGTCAAGGTCATGACCTAGACCTTATGGAATTAGGTCAAGGTCATGACCTTGACCTCATTTCCTTGAGTGTATTGAGTGTTAAGTATACCCCCTGCTGCTAATAACCCGGAATTAGGGGAAAAAAAAGAAATTGATTTTTTATTTAAATTTTTAATTTTCTATTGTACAGGAAAACGAATACGTCATAGGGTTCTTAGTACGGAAACTTCGGCGTGGACATACACTGCCCGAAAAACTAGAAGTGATGGTTTATCGGAGGAAACTAGAAAGCTAGCTTATGAATTTTGGATTTCTTCTGAAAATTCGAGACCAACTGCAAATAAAAATATTATCAAAAGAGTACGAATTGGACCCAAGTTGTATACACGCCATATGAAGTACATTCTTGAAAAGACACAAACTGAAGTCTACCTGAGTTTTCAAGAAAAATACCCACACATTAAAATCTCCCAAAGAAAATTTGAAAATCTGAAACCTTACTTTGTTACTCCCGTTAGACCTCAAAAACTGAAAATCTTCTTGAAATATCGCCCGGAAAGAATATTGTTACACAGACAGAATGTATAAATTTACGACCTTGAACTCTGACCTTTTGACCTCAAAATCAATGGCGGTCTTCTTTAGGCCACAGGGAGTTGTTATGTAAAATTTCATTGCAAAAGCTTAAAGGTTTCTCAAGATATCGCGCGGAAACGAAAGTGTTATAACAGACAGAATTTTCGAATTTATGACCTTGACCTTTTGACCTCAAAATCAATAGGGTTCTTATTTAGTTCATAGGGAGTTGCTATGCAAAATTTCATTTCGAAAGCTCAAAGGGTTCTCGAGATATCGTGTGGAAACGAAAGCGTTACAGACAGACAGAAAGACGGACGGACAGACACACCCGCTTTGATGATCTCAGCGTATGCTTGGGAGTTTGAAGGCAGTAATCGGACCATCGGTGAATATAAATTCTGTTGGTTAAAGGGAGATGGTCTTCTAGTAAAGATTCTTGAGATTCACTAACATCCATAAGTAACTGTAAAAGAGGATTTTTCTTTTCTGGTGGAGGAGGAGCTGATCCTTCAGGTAGAGGCCAAAGGTCTTTCTTTTGAGTTTCCTTGTTCATCTTTACCAGCGGGATGGGAAGCTGTCATTCCAAGAGTCTATCTAGCCCAGTTTGAGAGATATTCAGCACAATCATCATCTGATAGACCTCTTTCAATGAATGTGGACAGTAAATTTTGTGGTTCCTTACCAGAACGCCAAAACAAACTATGCCAATGGTCCATTCCACGTCACCTTGCAAATTCTTGTCTTTACCAGTATGTATTTACTTTGAATACAGGACTCATGACTTCTCGAAAGTAAAGATAATGAACAAAAACATGGGGATTGACGTGTAAAAGTGAAAAAAAGTTTTTCGATTTGAAAGATCTACTTTTTATGCCCCCCTTCGAAGAAAGGAGGGCATATTGAATTGCTGCTGTCTGTCGGTCGGTCGGTCTCTCTTTCGGTCCACACGTTGCACATACTGAAATGATAATTGGTATACAGATATATCAGATGAATATCTAGGTCAGGTTCTGTTTTGGGTAAGGTCACGCCATTTTGGGTCTACTTGTCAGAGACAAGAAGAGCTTATGCGATAGTATTGCGCCCGTCGTCCGTCTGTCTGTAAACAATTTTTCAAAATGCTACTTCTCCTTCAGTTTTGGTCTGCTGATTTCAATATAACTTGGCACACTAGTAAACTATACTAAGATACACAATTCTGTGTATCGGTTTTTGATTTCCATGAACGATGCTGCCATGGTTACTAAAAATAGAAATTTTTATGAAATGCTTTACAAATGTTCATTGGTGTTCGCACAATTTATGGCAAATTCAAGTCTCTTTGGCCGATTCACAATGCGCACTTGTTGACAATATTTCAGCTTCTTCGTTTCCACCCCAATTTCTGTCATGCCCTTTTGATCGAACTGTCACTCACATTCACACCAAATCTATCCCTGATCAATCTCGACAGTTCTCGATCTTCTGAAACGGCATTGTCGAAATAATTCAAATGTTCATCTGTCAACTTGGTACGTGGATCTCTTCGGTTTCGTTCAGTCCGATCAACAACGCTGCCAGACGCCCTGTACCTCTTCAAAAACTCAGAAATTCCTTGCCTGGACACTAGAACATTATTTTCTCTGTTGATGGCTTCTCGTATTTGCACATTGTTCATAACATTGTCTTTTAACGAAATTATTCGGCGCCGAATGTAGGGAGATATACGCGTGATCGTATTTCCATCCATTACATGTATTGTCATTAATGACTGAAAGTGGTGAAACAAACTAATGAGGCGATTCGTGTATATTCTGAATTAACAAGGGGCGGAGCTTTATTGTACTTTGTGTCATTCACGCACGGCTGAACAAAGCAGTCCCAGCCTGGGATAGCTTTTTAGAGCAGTCCCACTTTTTGAGAGAGCAGTCCCACTTTTTGAGAGAGCAGTCCTGGGGACTGCTTTGTTAGGTTGGGTCTGGTCGGTACTGTACTACAGTTTAGTCTTATTTCAATATAACTTGGTACACAAGTAGACTATACTAAAATACATAATTCTGTACATCGATTTTTGATATCGATGAATGGTGTAGCCGTGGTTACTTAAAATAGATATTTCTGTGAAATACTTTTAAAATGCTCCTTATTCTACTGTTTTGGTCTGATTTCAATTTTACTTGGCACACAAAACTCACTGTAAGAAAGCGGGTGACCTTAATATATAATACGGTCATCAAAACATATCGGCCGAGCCGATCGATTGAAATTTTTCGACGGCGCTTACAAACATTCAATAAAAATGAGTAATTTAAGATACTGATGAAGCGAACTTCGATGTTATCTCCACGCCAGTATAGTTGTTTTTAACCCAAACAAGCGAAAATGAAAGAAAAACGCCTTCCAAATTTTCAATATGATGACCCTAACAAACACATTCTAGTAAGTAGATGATGACCGTAATATAATTATACAGATGACCGTAATATATTATTTTTACAACTTGAACTCATATTACATGACATTGTATTAAATTTCTTTTTTAAAAAAGTTCATGTTCGTAACTGCGCGATCAGCAACAGGGGGGTGGGGGGCTTCCCACTTTCTTTTTAAAACATAACCTTTTCTTTTGAAAATGATAATTGAAAAAACAACCCCCTTTTCTCTGCATTTTTAGTTCCATTGTATGATATATTACAACATACAAATGAAGTCACAAAAGTCACTAGAAAATAGAAATTAAAGTGGACTACTAGTATATCACCGGTTATCAAGTTGATACTTTGGAATTAAAAGAAAAATGTATGTTTTAAAACTTTGTTTTGACGTCAAAACATTTCAAAACATACATTTTCTTTTAATTGCAGGCATGATTACCATCTAGCCTACAACTTTGATTAATCAAGATTAATAAAAGCTTGTATTTACGATGTAGGAATATCTTTTCTAAGGCAGGGGCCATCACAATTTCTTCAATCTCCTTACGATAATGAGGACGCCATGAAGTTCTATTTTACTGACTTTATACATAGTCGGCGCATGTCTGTCATTGTTCTATAGCTCCTTTTCACAGAAGTCGTTTATTTGCACCAGATTATTCCGATTTGGCTATGTTGCAACAAAAAAGGGGTAATTGCCAACCTTTCAATGAACATTTCAACAATTAAAAGTTTTGTTTTAGAAATAAGGTTGGCATATACTTTGAAAATGATACCAATGTCTTTGTCAAATAACTCCATATATCTGCTTCGATAACAGCAAAGAAAACATATTAAATTCGGGTGTATTACGGTCATCCCACTTCATTGGGAAAATTTAGATTACGGTCATCTTAATGTTTTGTTACGACCATCATTCTAAAAAAGTTGAGGTTGCACTACAGCTTCATTTCCTTAAGTTCAAGTAAGTTTTAATAATCAATAGCAAGTTTTCATAAGCTTACATTCAATTTTCATCGGAGTTTACACAGATTGCTAACACATGTTTGAAATCTTGAATGAAAAATTTCAACCGATCGGTTCAGCAGACATGTTTTGATGACCGTAATATATATTACGGACTACCCTAAAATACATAATTCTGTGCATCAATGTTTGATTTCTATGACAATGTTGAAGTGGTTACTAAGAATATCAATTTCTGTTAAATGCTTTCAAAATGCTACTTGTCCTCTAGTTTTGGTCTGATTTCAATATAACTTGGTACACAAGTAGACTACATTAAGATACACAATTCTGTATATCGATTTATGATTTCAATGAACGGTGTTGCCGTGGTAACTTAAAATAGAAGTTTCTGTAAAATAATTTTAAAATGCTATTACTAATACAGTTTTCCTTTGTTTATAATATAATGTGGCATGCAGGTAGACTATTGTTGTTTTTTTTTAAATGTATTTCTATGACTGATGTTGCCATGGAAACTAAAATTGAAAATTCTTTAAAATTTTATTAAAAGCTATTCCTACAGTTGTAGTCTTATTGCAATTATGCCAGAAATAGTGAATTAATCAAGGACCATTTTTAGATCACCTCTACGAAGTCGAGATGAGTTTATGCTATACCCCCGGCGTTGACGTCGGTGTCCTAGGTTAAAGTTTAAGGAGCAAGTCCATTCCCAAGTTACTATAAGCCCTACCTGAACCCAATTTATATGGATGATGCATCTAGGGATGGACACTACCAGACTTGCTTCGGATGCTGGATCTGACCTACATTTTTCAGATGAGTGACCAGGTTAAATTTTTGGGAGCAGGTCCATTTCTTAGGAATTATAAGCCCTACCCGAACCAAACTTGCATGGATTATGCATCTAGGGATGTACACTACCAGACTTGCTTCGGATGCTGGATCTAACCTACATTTTCCAGATCAGTGACAAGGTTAAAGTTTTTGGAGCAAGTCCATTCCCAAGTTACTATAAGCCCTACTTGGACCAAACTTGCATGGATGATGCATCTAGGGATGGACACTACCAGACTTGCTT
>PRKT01000686.1:164385-188164 GCA_003671525.1 Saccostrea glomerata
AATTCTTTCAAAATGCTACTCCTCCTACAGTTTTGGTCTGATTTCAATATAACTTGGCACATAAGTAGACTACACTAAGATATATAATTCTGTGTATCGGTTTTTGATTTCGACGAACGGTGTTGGCGTTGTTACTAAAAATAGAAAATTCTGTGAAATTCTTTCAAAATGCTACTCCTCCTAAAGTTTTGGTCTGATTTCAATATAACTTGGCACACAAGTAGACTACATTAAGGTACATAATTCTTTTTATCCGTTTTTGACTTCAATGAACATTATTACCTTGCTTAATAAAGATAGCAATTTCTGTTACTCTCAAAATGCTACTTCAAATACAGTTTTAGTCTGATTATAATATAATGTGGCATGCAAGTAGACTACACTAAGAACATGAAGAGACTTATTCAAGGATCATTATTCTCTTTTTTGCTAGTGTAAAGTTTCAATTCCCAGCTGCTTAAGTACTTTCCTCTTCCTTTGCTATAAGTACAAACCAGTAGAGCTTCAGTCTCGACAGAGACTTCTGGTTTATATTATCTCTTAACTGCAATGTGCATAAATTAATGAGAACTCTCCTTGCAGGTTAGAATGTTTAAGGAGTTCTTAGTTTGTTTCATCAAGCCAGATGTTGTGCAGGGGGCTAAATCATCATCAAGGTTGAAGAAACTAGATTTTTCAAGCCAAAGCAATCAGTTAAATGCAGAAAACATGTTTCTTGGGATGAAGGCACAGTCAGTTGTCAGAAAATCAACCAAGAAGAATTATGTTGTCAAAGGCTTTCTGAAACAAGTAAATTATTCATATTTTGTATTCAATGTACATGTTTTAATTATTTTGCCATACTTTTTAAACCTATATTTTTGTTAAAATAATTCAAGTACACATTGTTTCTTTCAGGTTGGTGATGTCTACACACTGTGTGGTAAGGTGTTGCAGGATAAGTTACCTTTAACCAATCAACTCCTTCAATCACTGGGGGCTATCTATCCAGAGACCAGGGGCCATTCTCAGACTATGTCATATATGCAGAAGCTTCCTGCATATGCCACCACTGTACTCAATGAAGCTGAAGCTGAGGAATATGACCAAGAAATCTGGAAGTTTCATATTGACAATTCACTTCCAGAGATAGAAGATACCAGAATAGATCATTGGTGGGGAAAAGACGAAGTTGTTCAGAAATATCCTAACCTCTCAAAACTGGTACAAGCTTTACTTAGCTGTTTCGATGGTCCTCAGGTGGAATCATCTTTGAATGTCATGAATGATGTTATTGACAACAAGTCTGGAAGATTGAATCTGGAGACCTACAGTGCCATACAGACTATTAAATATAGACTTAGTGCTGATGAAAAAACAGCCATTCAGTTTTTTCACAAGAAGGATTATATGCATGAAAGTGTGGACAAAATACTTTGCAAAAATATGAACAGCTCCAACAGGGAATATAAAGCTGATCTAGATAAGAAAAAGGATGAAAAAGTTTTGAAACAGAGACATTTAGATATTCGTGTTAAAAATACTCAATCTAAGAGAAAGGCAAAAGAATTGATTGTCCATGCTGCCAAGAAAGCTAGACTGGGACATATTGTCAAAACCTTGAAAAATAAATAACTTCAGTGTCTCTCATTGTAATTTATTTCTCCAAAAAAGAACTATAAGTAGACATTTTCAAGTTCATTTTTAGCTCTACTGGTCAGAGACCAGAAAAGCTTATGCGATAGTAATGCGTCCGTCTGTCTGTCTGTCTGTAAACAATTTTTCAAAATGCTACTCCTCCTACAGTTTTGGTCTGATTTCAATACAACTTGGCACACAAGTAGACTACACTAAGATACATAATTCTGTGTATCGGTTTTTGATTGCAATGAACGGTGTTGCCGTGGATACTAAAAATAGAAATTTCTGTGAAATTCTTTCACAATGCTACTCCTCCTACAGTTTTGGTCTGATTCCAGTATAACTTGGCACACAAGTAGACTACACTAAGATACATAATTCTGTGTATCGGTTTTTGATTTCGATGAAAGGTGTTGCCGTGGTTACTAAAAATAGAAATTTCTGTGAAATTCTTTCAAAATGCTACTCCTCCTACAGTATTGGTCTGATTTCAATATTACTTGGCACACAAGTAGACTACACTAAGATACATAAATCTGTATATCGGTTTTTGATTTCGATGAATGGTGTTACCGTGGTTACTAAAAATAGAAACTTCTGTGAAATTCTTTCAAAATGCTACTCCTCCTACAGTTTTGGTCTGATTTCAATATAACTTGAACATAAAGAGGCTCAATCAAGGATTATTATTCTATTTATTACTGTTGTATAGTTTCAATTCCCAACTTCTTATTATTTTCTCTTCCTTTGCTATAAGTGCAAACCAGTAGAGCTTCAGTCTCGACAGAGACATCTGGGTTACATTCAAAATTTAAATATGTGCTCTTAAAATTCAGTTCTCAGGGGGCTTTTGAATGTTAAAATAACCATTTTCGGCCGAGGGCCTTCGGCCCCCTGGACCCCCTGATCAGGGGCGCTGCCCCTTGAAACCCCCGCTGGGGAGGACCCCCGGACCCCCCTTCAGCTTTTTTTGTTTTTCTTTGGAATCATGTCTGGTTACCACTCGGCCTTTTCTGATTCAAATGGTCGGTAAATGATAAATAAACGATTTTCTGTAACAAAGTATATGCAATTTGCATTATGCAAAAAGATGATAAAAAACATTGAGTAAACTGTGTACAGCATCTTGTTGTTCTTACCTGTCGCCTATAACAGGAGTTGAAAAATTACTTCTCCCCTCTGTTCTGTTACCTTCTGTCACTTTACTTTCGATTTAGAGATATCTAACTAATTATACGCATGCGCTAGCTCAGGAAGCACGTGGAATTTCGAAAACCATCGTCTTCCAAATTTCTGCGATACTACGGATAAACAAGTGTTTTTATGTGTAACTATTGCCTGCTTTTTGGTGATAGATTATATATCCGCTTTTTCATGTTATTGGAATAGAATAGAATTAAACGTTTACACTTTATAACTGGTGATTTGAGGTCGCAATCAACAAGGTTCTTCACCCGGATATTAGGTCATGTATTATTTATGCACATCTTGCATATTTGTGCATTTCATTTATATTGTTTTATTTTTGAAAATCTTTGTTTACTTGAAACTTATTGTTGCAATGTAACACTCAAATGTGTTTGTGTTAGGTAAGACAACATACACTGTATTGCGACCTGAACTCATCGGTACCTAAACACCAAAATCAGTCGTGCGTAACCGTACAATTTGGTAGTACTTGGTTGTAGATTAGAGTGGATCTGTGAACTAATATGGCCGACACCGAAATAATTTCAGTATGAAAGAATTCAGTAGAGCTTTAACTAGTACATGGGGCTGCCAAGCAAAGTCAGGATCTACTTCCTTACCACCAGCAGATTTTGCTCGAGATAGAGCTCAAAGATTTCTTGACTCAAAGGTTTTATTTCTAGGATGGATGACAATATATCTGCTTGCCTCTTTGTCACCTATTGCCATGCCATGGCAGTGATTAATGGTGGTTCCCCATCTTAACCTAATTTGTATTTGTTTCCTTTTACATTTAAAGCAATGGCAGTCTACTCTCTTCTCAACAGCAACATCTGGCACAAGTTTTGGATGACTGTCCATAAATGGAGAACTTGTGTATTTGGTAAATTCTACCATTACTACATCTGGGAGACCATCATTTGTGGTTTTTCCGTTCAAGTATAGAATATCTATAACCTGTCCCATAGAATGAACCATTAAATACTCCAAAAGAGACATTTGAATTAACTGTCAGCATGACTCTGGCACCTCTGCACAAAACAGTGTTTCTGAAAGACTATATTTAGACTCACTCGAAGTTGTTTTACAGTGTTGACCTTGATATGTTGATTTGATTCTGACAATGGGGGAAATTTCATTGACCTTGAGCAGTTGCTGTTTATTGTGCTCCCATTCTTCAGCATGGGTTGGAAAAACAAACCATTTTACCATTCTGCCAAATGATGATTGCCCGTGAGTTAATTTTAAGTAATCACATTGAACATTTTGAAGCCATTCAGCTTGTGAATGTGAAAAATTATTATTTCGTAAAGTAATTTATGCCTCTTTCAGTTTTATCTGGCTTTTATTTTCACGAATGATATTTGAAAGAGTGACAACAGGTTGAAATTTTTTCCAGACAAGTGCACCATGAAGTGAAGTAGGCTTAGTGCTTTTACAGTTGTAGACAGGAGAATCACAAACAGGAGGGAGTTGAACATCATCGCCAAGTAAAAACAACCACTGGTTCACCACTCCATGACGAAGAAGACATCCATATTCATACCATCGCGACAGAAATATTCCATCCACCCAAGAGTACAAAAACTACAAGTGATCTTTCATCAACAAACAAAGCGATTAACTTTTCACAATCACTCTGTAACTTTGAGAATGTAGTTCCCACTGGGGGTGTCATTTCCTTGGCAGATTTTGGCCCAATTGGAATCTAATGAAAACTGTGTACCCGTAGGACAGAGGTCTTGCATATCATTGTTCGAATGATGGATTTTACAAGACACTTTATAAGAAAATATTGTAAGAGAGCCTTTATAACTTGTTGTAAGCAATTGTTTGCCCATCATTCAAAGATTCATAATTAAAACATTTGGGAGATCTAATGTATTGCTAGAAACATTTCCTGTAGTTTGTACATTGAGGTTTTCAATGAATTTGATGCCTTTATCATTAGGGTAAGGAAGGGTCACCCTAGTCCAGTCATAATCTGGTCCTCCGTCGTTATATTTAAAGTCAGGATTTTCTTAATCATAATCAAGATTTGATGCAAGGAGGTCCATCCATTCAGGTTGTTGGGAATTTGGATGTGAATTCCCAATATCTTCCTCTTGGACTGAGTCTGAAGCTTTTGGCTCTTTATATTGTCTTGCTCTTTCAACATCTGCCCTAAAATTTTGGACAAAATTAGAAGGTAGAAAGTTTGTGAAAATATGTATCCATGTTCTGTTGTTATCATTTAAATTCATGACCCTTTGGGGTAGGAGTTGGGGGGGGGGCAAAATTGCAAACCAAAGTTTTACATAGAAATATATAGGAAAATTCTTTAAACATTTCTTTGCAACAATAGCAAAGCCATGATTGGTCATGGGACTACTTTTGGATTTAAGCTTTTCAATAATAAACCAATCGCTACATTTTCCCTAGCCACAGTGTTCAGGTGAGCGATGTAGCCCATGGGCCTCTTGTACAAACACTACTGGAATCGGCACCAGTATTTTCATCTTGGTTGTAAGCTAGATAATGAAAAAGGTCAACAAGGGCTCCTGTAGGCTGGTTTCCTTTACATGCATAACCAGAAACGCATCGTTCTGAAGCAATTACTTCATAAACAGAGGGATTCTCTGGATTGCTTTTAGAAGAAAGATATGGAGATAACGAACAGTATTCAATCTCAACGTCCATAAAACAATACAAATAGGAGCACAGCAAACAAGGACCTCTGAAACATCATAGGTGGGATCAGGTGCAATGGAGGAGTGATCATCGCCCGGTGACCGGTCACACCCGCCGTGTGCTCCTTGTCATGATCAGGAAATAACGGAAAAAATACGTCGTCAATTCAGTGTATAAATAATGGACTAACAATTGATATGAAAAACGTCAGTCGGCATTTGACTCAATAATAAATTGTATCTGCTGACAAGGTCATTGTATCGACCATAGAACTTACGAAATGATGTCTTTAAATGAGACTGCTGATATTCTTTTTTCATCAACTTGCTTGTCAATAAGTTACCTCGTTTTAGAAATTGTTCATACGTAGAGCATGTTCTTGCGTATCGAATCAACTGAGAGATATATATATAGTCCGTATGCAGGTGATGAAGGTATATTGCTGCATAAGTAAGGGAAGATGACGATAGAAAAGTTAAAGTGATCACGTTAATCATATAGCTTGGTTGTTAAATTACCATTTACGTCTTTTTCAAGTAAAATATCCAAGTATGAAACAGATGTGTCAGACTCTGTGGTATCTTTTATCTCAAGCTCACCAGGATATATCGTATCGACGAAGGAATAGAAATTACCATTGTAAATTGACAATACGTCGTCGATTTATCTAAATGTCGAGTTGAAAGCCACAGCAAGTGTTTTTCTCCTTTTCACGCATAAGATTTTGCACAAATTCTGCTTCATATGAATATAAAAATAGGTCTGCTAATAATGGAGCGCAAGTTGTACTCATGGGAATAGATTGTTGGAGTACCTTGTCTTCAAAAACCACATAGATATTGTCAATCAGAAATTCAAGCATCCCTTTGATGTCAACTTAAGAGTACTTGTGTGTGCAATCAGAATGTTGTTTAACAATATAATTTTGCAAATGACCAATGACCAGGTAAGTAAATTTACGAGTTCTATTTTTTTGAAAAAGCAGCTGTCAATGACATAAAAAAGCCTGGACTTCAAATTATCGTGGGGAATGGTTGTGTAAAAAGTTGAAAAGTCTTAAATTTTTGAAACTGTTGATTTTGGTAAATTCTTGCGATTTGAAAATGTCTAAAAGTTCTTTGGAATTTTTGAGTATCCACATCTGATTCACACAACTTCATGAATATATTGTTGCACAGTACTCTTGAAGTTTTTCCTTCACTACTGTCAATATCTTAGTGAGGAGTAATGAAAGAGGTTTGGTTGAACATTTACTGGAACCAGCAGTATATCTTTGTAAGGATTTTTATGAAGTAGTGGAATCCAATATATATAGGGTAGTTCAAATTCATTTTGGCTTTGTGGAATATTCAAAATATTAAAAACAGACATATGATTTAGAAGAATTTCTTCCTTAGAAAGGGAAGTATGAGTATAAGTAGGATTATCACTTGAAGAATTAAATCCAAGCACTTCTTAGTTACAGAAAGAATGAATGAAAGAATGATTAAGACATCACCATTAGCTCTCCAACCCTGAGCATGGTATCTGGAATACTGGACTATCTGAGGATGATCTCGCTCCATCTCTAGTCTTAATGAGCCATTTTTATTTTGGACAACTGCAGGTTTACAACGTAGAGTTTTACCAGGGTTGTCTTCTGCTCCAAACTCCATTCACACCTGCTTTGATGATCTCCCCCTATGCTTGGGAATTTGAAGACAGTAATCGGAATCAGTGAATATTAATTCTGTTGGTTAAAGGGAGATGGTCTTCTAGTAAAGATTACTGAGATTCACTAACATCTATGAGTAACTTTAAAAGAGGATTTTTCCCTTCTGGTGGAGGAGGAGCTGATTCTTCAGGTAGAGGCCAAAGGTCTTTATTTTGAGTTTCCTTGTTCATCTTTACCAGCTGGATGGGAAGAAGCTGTCATTCCAAGTCCATCTGGCCCAATTTGAGAGATTTGCAATCATCATCTGAAAGACCTCTTTCAATGAGTGTTGACAGTAAATTATGTGGTTCCCTATCAGAACGCCAGCACAAACCATGCCAATGGACCATTCCACATTACTTTGCAATTTCTTGTCTGTACCAGTTTGTTTTTACTTTAAATACAGGGCTCATGACTTCTCGAAAGTAAAGATAATGAGCAAAAACATGGGGATTGGCTTGTAAAATTGAAAAAAAAAGTATTTCGATTTGAAAGATCTACTTGTTACCCTATATATGAGAATAAAATTGAAATTTTATATATGAGAATAAAATTGAAATTTTTATACCCCCCTTTGAAAAAGGGATGGCATATTGCTTTGCTGCTGTCTGTTGGTCGGTCGGTCCACTTACTTTCCGTTCATTTTCCTCACAACCATTGCACATACTGAAATGAAATTTTGTATACAGATATATCAGATGAATATCTAGGTCAAGTTCGGTTTTGGGGACGGTCGCGCCATTATTAGCTGTACTGGTCAGTGACCAGAAGAGCTTATGCGATATTACTGCGTCCGTTCGTCTGTCTGTCTGTAAACAATTTATCAAAATGCTACTCCTCCTACAGTTTTGCTCTGATTTCAATATATCTTGGCACACAAGTAGACTATTCTTAGATGCATAATTCTGTGCATCGGTTTTTCATTTCGATGAGCGATGTTTTCATGGTTACTATAAATAGAAATTTTTGTGAAATACTTTCAAAATGCTACTCCTTCTACAGTTTTGGTCTGATTTTATTGCTGTTTAAAGTTTCAAGCCCGAACTCCTTCTTTTCTCTTTATTTGTTATAAGTATAAACCAGTAGAGATACAGTCTCGACAGAGACTTCTAGTTGACAGAGTTATGCCCCTTGGACTAAGAATTATTCCAATTATTTGCAGTTTCCGTTCATTTTCTTAGCAGAGGTTTGACATACTGAAATAAAATTTGTTATACAGATATATCAAATGAATATATATCTAAGGCAAGTTTTGTTTTAGGTACGGTCGAACCATTTTTGACAGAGTAATGCCCCTTGGACTTGGAAAAATTCCAAATATTTACAGTTTCGGCTCATTTTCTTCGCAGAGGTTGCACATACTGAAATAAACTTTAGTATACAGATATATCAGATAACTATCTAGATTAAGTTCTGTTTTGGTTACGATCGCGCCATTATTGACAGAGGAATGCCCCTTGGATTTAGAAAAATTCAAATTATTTGCAGTTTCCGTTTATTTTCTTTGCAGAGGTTGCACATACTGAAATAAAATTTAGTATACAGATTTATCAGATGACTATCAAGGTCAAGTTTTGTTTTGGGCACGATCGCGCCATTTTTAGGTCACCTGAGTAACTCAGGTGACCTATTGCTATCCGTTTTCGTCCGTCGTCGTGTGTCGTGTGTTTTAAACATTTGAACATTTTCAGCTTCTTCTCTAAAACCACTGAACCAATTTCAACCAAATTTGGTATAGAGCATCTATGGGTAAAGGGAAACGAAAACGAAAATCTTCTTCTCTGCTTCTGGGTATTAAATAAGCTAACTAAGAACATAGTAATGATAAGCAAGAGTGCTTCTTCCAAATTTGTGAATTTTATGGCCCCAGGGTCAGGGGTTCTGGTGTTACATGTAGGGCGGGGCTCTATAGATTATATGGTGAAAATGCATTTAATCTTTGAAAATCTTCTTCTCTGCTTCTGGGTATTAAATAAACTAACTAAGCACAAAGTTATGATGAGCAAGAGTGCCTCTTCCAAAATTGTGAATTTTATGCCCCCATGGTCAGGAGTTCAGGTGTTAGGGCGGGGCTCTATTGATTTTATAGTGAAAATGCATTTATTCTTTGAAAATCTTCTCAGCTTCTGAGTATTAAATAAACTAACTAGGCACATAGTAATGATGAGCAAGAGTGCCTTTTCCAGAATTGTGAATTTTATGGCCCCAGGGTCAGGGGTTCTGGTGTTAGGGTGGGCTCTATTGATTATATAGTGAAAATGCATTTAATCTTTGAAAATCTTCTTCTCTGCTTCTGGGTATTAAATAAACTAACTAAGAACATAGTTATGATGAGCAAGAGTGCTTTTTCCAAAATTGTGAATTTTATGTCCCCAGGGTCAGGGGTTCTGGTGTTAGGGCAGGGCTCTATTGATTATACAGTGAAAATGCTTATTCTTCGAATATCTTGTTCTCTGCTTCTGGGTATTAAATAAACTAACTAAGTACATAGTTATGATGAGCAAGAGAGCCTCTTCCAGATTTGTGAATTTTATGTCCCCAGGGTCAGGGGTTCTGGTGTTAAGGTGGGGCTCTATTGATTATATACTAAAAATACAATAATTCTTTGAAAATATTTTATTTTGCTTCTGGGTTTTATGCCAATGATCCAAGTATATATATTTATGATGAAGAAAGGTGCATCTAGCAAAGTGGTTTTTTTATGCCCCCTGGGTCAGAGGGGTGGTGGGGGTGTTTACATAGTCTGAAAATAAATTAATGCTTTGAAATCTGCTCTTAAGTATTAATCAACCATTTTATTATAAAATTTGCAAAATTTTGAAATTTGTTGCCCCTGGGTCAGTGGTTCCTTTGAGGTGAGGTGCACAACTGGGTATAAAGTGGAAGTGCATTTTCTCTTTGTTACTCTGATCTACCTCTGGGTATTAAGTAAATAGAGTAAACATGCTAAGTTAATAATTATGATAAGCAATGGTGCCTCTTTCAAAATTGTGAATTGTGAATTTCATGGCCTCTGGTTTAAAACAAGAACCAGATTTAATTGTTCGAAAGTTGTTACACAATACTCAGGTGACCTATAAGGCCCGTGGGCCTCTTGTTCACAGAGTAATGTCCCTTGGACTTTGAAAAAATTCATTTGGGGGGGGCATATGTGTTCTCTTGTTCTCCAGTAGTTTCGTAAGTGTACATCTGTACAAGCCTGTGAAGAGCTTTGAAATGGAATTCAACACAGCTACCAGTTGTTGAAAAAGATGGCAATCCATGCCCCTCATTTATTTGATAGTGAATGAGTTTCCTCAATTCTTTAGCTCTGTGTGCCCAGTATTGTGAAATTCCACGCAAGTTTGCTCATCCCCAAGTTGTTGCTTACTGATGTAGGTACCTTGCTCTAGGGTTCTCTTTCTCATAATGATATTGTGGACAATGAATTTGAAGAGTAGATGTCTTGCAAACCGATCTCCGTTGGAACACAGTAAATGATCAGCCTATTCTCTCATGGAGGAACATGTTCGGGGTCTGTTTAATTTTACATGTACCATAGGGAAAGAGACAAGGAAAAGCAAGAGTGAAAAGTACTTAGTTGCGAACTCAGAGATTGGAATGTTTTCTCTTTAAGGCCAGGGAATTGATATTGTATTGGGTTTTTAAAAAAAAAAAAATTTCATTAATGATGTCTTCAACCACATTCTGAACCTCTTGATTAATGTCAATACTTGGTTCTGGTATTAGAACACCCGAATCGGACAAACCATCAATTGGGCCAGGTTCAAACTGCTGTGGAGCTGGGCCTTGGACATCATTTTTTTCCTCAAATGCTTCAAGTGGGCTATCAAAAGGAGGTTGATTTAGCCTAGCATTGCTTATGATAACATCTAAGTATGCTGGGTTATTGTTCTTTAGAGCCAGATGAGAGCATTTTGAACAATAAACCTCCTTAAACGATAATCCATATAACTGTCATCTTGGCCCTTTCGTCGAACTTTAAGAATATTTATTTCTGAGGGAAATTTGGGCATGTTCATTTAATTGCTGTGGGAGTGTTACACAGTGACCATTTGTAGTCATACCTCCATGTTTAAGCATATAAATATTGATAGCAGGGGATATCCTACTAATTAGTTAGTTTTTCAACTATGGTTAAATCTTTTAGCTCAGCAGGTACTAAATTGGGATCCATGTTGTTTTCCGGCTATTCAAAAGTAGTGATTTATCTACGAGCATTTAAAACATTTATCTTGGGATACCGTTTTCTTTCTAACCTTTATCCATTAAAAATAATACATAAATTGAACGTGTATGACATTTCCTTGAGTTCAAATGCTCTAATTGCATCAATAGCATAATCAAAATGTTAATGGTCATGTAAGGGGGGGGGGGGGGGGGGTAAGGAATATCATTTTATTTTGAATACCTAAATTTTCTTGGACTCTTTCAATTTGACGAAAGTATTTATTTCTTCTTAAGAGAATTTGACTCATGGCGATATCCAAGTTTTCTTCATTTTAAGTACAGATCTGCAGTATTGGGGTCATATATTTTTGAATGTTTTACTTTGTTGTCTCCCGCTTTCGCAAAAGCGAGGGTACATTAAATCTCATATGACTGTCCGTCTTTCAGTCTGTCCGTCCGTCACAAAAACTTTAACCTTGCCCATAACTTTGATTCAGTGGAGCTATGACTTTCATATTTCACGTGTATTCCTTGTGACAAGACCTTTCTTTGGTTACCACCAAATTTGACCTTGATCTTTGACCAACTTTTACACAAAAATTCCCAACTTTTACTTTGTCCAAAACTTTTGAATGGTAGGCACTAGGACTTTCATATTTCACATATGTATTCTTTGTAGCAAGACCTTTCAGTGGATATCAACAACTTTGACCTTTTGAACTTGGAGATTAACGTACTTATGAAAAATCTTTAACCTTGACCATAAGTTTTGAATGGTAAGGGATAGGGCTTTCATTCTTCACATATGTAGTCCTTGTGAGATCTTTCATTGGATACCAAGAACTTTGACTTTGACCATGGAGGTTAAACTACTTTTTAGAAAACTTGAACCTTGGTCACAACCTTTGAACGGTAGGTACTAGGACTTTCATATTTCACATATGTTTCCTATGGACAAGACCTTACATTGGATACCAAAAACTTTGACCTTTTGACTTAGACCTTGGAGAATAACGTACAGATTAAAGTGTAAAATTTACAGATTTAAGTGTAAAATTTACAGATTAAAGTGTAAAATTTACAGATTAAAGTGTAAAATTTACAGATTAATGTGTAAAATTTACAAATTAAAGTGTAAAATTTACAGATTAATCTGTAAAATTGACACTTTAAAGTATAAAATTTACAGATCAATGTGTAAAATTTACAGATTAAAGTGTAAAATTTATAGATTAATTTGTAAAATTTACACTTTAAAGTGTAAAATTTACAGATTAAAGTGTAAAATTTACAGATTAATGTGTAAAATTTACAGATTAAAGTATAAGATTTACAGATTAAAGTGTAAAATTTACAGATTAAAGTGCAGAAATTTAAAAAAAGTGAAGTGTCCAAGTGGCACTAATACGCTTCCGTACAAAGGATATGGTGTTCATATTAGACACAATATTTCATTAAAAATTATCTTATCCACAAAGACACTGAAAGCGAGAGACCACAATTCTTTGAATTTGCTTGTTCTTATTTGTTGTTGACTTGGCATTTAGATTTTGATTTAAACTAAATTAATTTCCTTTTAAAAAAATCATGTACATTTGCTGTTGGATTGCACTGTTCAGGGCAATCTGTACCCTGGTTAGCATACGTTTTTATTGTTTTGGTAGGAACATCATTCACGTAATTATCTCCAAGTGTAAATGTTTGTCTTTATTTGTATAAGCTTGATGTTCCTAGTATCATTTGGAATGTGAACTCTCCCACCTGCATTGCTAAGCCAGCAAGACGTTTCATGTTTAAAGGGGGTGAGATTTCTAATTTTGTGAGAAACTTGGTAATGACCATTTTTTTAAGCAAAAGAAAGATGGATTTTTCCTCTGAAATTGCAGCAACTGATTCATAAGACTCCAATGTAAAAGCTATTTGATTATCAGTAGGAAAAAAATCCCAAACTTATGAATAATTGGACGAGAATGCTAAGAATACACAAATTGATGTAAAAATGAAAGAAAAAGTGAGCAAGCTCATATACCCCACGCTCCCCCAAAAGTCGAAGTGAAGAAATTCTCGGAAAAAATAAAGGAATCGGATTCCCTGTAATATGCACATCTTCACATTGTGTCCTAAATATCTGCAAATTTGATGAAATTCTGTTCAGCGGTTCATGAAAAGCTGTGCTGACTAACTGTTCATCTCTATATTCAAGGTATAGCCAAAAATATCTTAGTTGGAAAGTGCGGAAATTCCCGAAAAATTAAAAGAAACGGAATTTCCTGTTAATATGCACATCTACACATTCTGTCCTAAATATCAGCAAAGTTTGACGAAATTGCGTGCAGCGGTTCATGAGGAGTAGCGCTCACAAACTGTTCATCTCTTTATTCAAGATAGCCAAAAATCTAATTTGAAAAGTGTCGAATCTCGATCCCTTAAAAATAAAGGAATCGGAATTTCCTGGTAATATGTACATTTGCACATGAAGTCAAAGATATCTGCAAGGTTTGACGAAGTTATGTGCAGCGGTTTATGAGGAGTTGTGCTGAGAAAAAATACAGGACTGACGGACGGGTCAAGAACATTATTCCTCACGCAACTTGTTTTGCTATTTCGGACGGTTGCAATATTTCGGACATTCGATAAAAACCCCTTATAACTTACCTTACTGTTGTAATTTGTTCTAAATTTAAATTCATTTTGTGACTCGATATATTTACAAAATGGAAAACAACGGATTTTCTGCGCATGCCCAGCTAGACTCTGATTGGTTGGCTTCAATAAATGACCTTCACCTCCCGTGTTGTGAATGACGCCACATCGCTGTACTTTCTGTTTGACCGGAAACTCCCAAAATCCTCAAAAAGGAACGTTGTTTTCCTGATATATTTTATAACATAATATATATACTGCAAAGGAATTATGTTTTGTTTATTTGTCTTTAAAGTTTCATAGAGATGCACAATACTTCATTTAAAGAAATCAAGGGAAACTACTGCTAATTGTAACGGGGACCGTTACAGATGTTCCCCAAACGCTCCCCATGTCCCTTATCGTGCCTTATTCCTCTAAGACCTTTTATAAATATGCTACGTATCCCAAGATTTCATTTAAGAATATAAAAGTTACTATGATATCAACTATCAACGATATATTGTTTAACGTTTTGCATGCGCGCACACGTACATGTACATGCATATGCAAGATGATTATGGCATGTTGATTAAGCGATTAACATATCTTTCTATCCCGCGAATCAAAGAAAAAATACATATATAAATTTACCATTTTTCAAGCATATGTCATATTTTTAATATATCGATTAACATTTTATTTCTCTACTTATTTTAATCTCGGGCTCAAAGTTGGTTTTATTCCGACGACAAGGCAGGGTTAAAGTCGACTAAAGGTATCACGCCAATACCTAACCAATCAAAATGAACTTATTCAAAAGTAGTTCCATACATGGAAAAGGGATTTTCCTTTCTGTTCAGAATTTTTTTAATATTTCTTCTCGGGCCATTTTGACAACTCTGATACCTGTGCCTGGTAAATTTTATATACTTTGTAAATAAATATATAAAGGTTTTTTGACAGGAACTATTCATTTTTTCCAATGCATAGGGGGCTACTCTCTGGGTTTTACAAGAGATGTTTAAAAAGACATTCGTGTCAGCTAATGTGACCTATATTGTTTAACACCTTATTAATATTTTTTTCATGAATGCAAATATCTGATTATTTTACGAAGGAGCGTACATGTATATTGATTTTTTAATATACCGAAAATCGCTATTTCTGGGGATTGCGTAATTCTAAAAAAAATTTAAATAAATTTCAAAGGTAAATTAAACAAAGGATGCTTGGTATTAAAATATTATTTCAAATCAGTAGAATTGAATGCTATTAACGACATCTGAATAAATAGGCTATAAAAGGCTTATATGCCAACTTTGGTCATCTGCACTTTAATTTTAAACACGACAGGATTTGTAATTTTTTCTGTATAAATTAATAATTTCTATATACTTTGGAAACTCAAATGAAATATTTTAATACACTTTCCTCGAGCTCTTTTCTGCAGTTTTCCTGAAATTTTATGTGGGTCCGAGGTGTTATTTGAGTTTAACAGTGATTCTCTACGTTGCCATTAATTTGATTTGTTTGTGTGTGTGTGTGTGTGTGGGGGGGTTATTTTTATTTTTAACCTATTTAACGTTGGAGTTGAATCTTGTATCTTATTCCAAGAACTTAAGATTGATTGTGACATTTGGATGAAAGGTCAAGGTCATTAAAAACCACCACCTCTTTAACTTCTAACCTGTCAACCGAAATAAACTCTGAAAGGTGTTTCTAGATACATGTACATGTACTTCATGTTTCTTTTTACCCTTGGGTCAAGGACAAAGGTTAAGGTCGATTTCAAGTTCATAGGTCAAGGTGATTTTGGTAAATAGCTAATATCAACATTTTATTCAGGTTACCAGTGACCTTGACCTAAGTTTCAAGGTCAAGGGTAAAAAGATCTGCATGCTTCAGTATGTTACATGTCTTGACATTTAGAAGTTCTTAATTCTGCATGAACATCAAACACTCAAGTATACTGTCTTTTAATACATTGTGTGCGGTCGCATGTGCATGCACGTCCATGCATTTACTTTTGATAGTAGTATAATGTAGGCAATCATTATATCTATTCATATTTGAAATTTCACCCTGTATTATTGAGAACCAAGAAAGTTGTAGGCATTTAAAGTTTTAGCCAATCAGATTGCAGCACACGTGCATGTGCGTGCGTTCATGATTATTCTTATATATCATGCTGTAGATCTTCATAATGTAAGACTATGTTCAAAATTTCAAAGGATTTTGTCAGAAAACAAAATAGATATTTAGACTTTTAGTTTCAGCCAATCGCAGCGAAGGGCACCTGCATGCGCGTGAGATCTTGCTATTTTGACCATGTCATCATGTCTATACTACTATTATATCCTTATATTATGAGTTTCAAAGCATTTCATCCAATATTTAAAAAGTTACGGCTAAATCTATTATATTGGTCATTTCACGTGTTACACGTGCGCGCACATGCACGCACGTGCGCGCAAAATGACCTTCGTTCCGCACATCTACATAACATACCTAGTGACCCTAAAAAGGTTTCACCTAGATCGGATGAGTAGTTTACGAGAACACTCGCGGACAAAAAAGTACCGGAGAACAAAGAAAAAATTCAGAAAAAGTAAAAACAATATGTTCCCAAACTTCGTTTGGGGAACATAATTACGGTGTCCGAATGAACAACACCACTTACAGAGTAGGAGAGAAAGTGTCAAAATAGTAGATTATAGACCTTATATTCAATATAAACAGAATTTAATGAATGACAGATTTTTACTAGGTACAAAAATAATTAAAATCGATTTTTTTGGGGTTGCTTTATATATTTTACCAAAAATATAAGAATTAATACTATACATTTGAAAAGCAAGGGAATAAAGGGGAGGGGGGCTTGGTAATAAACATTGATCAAATAATAATGAAAGTACAAGACAGATAATACAATAATAAATTTTTAATTATCTTTATGCCCTCCATTTATCTTATGCTAGACAAATGCCTGCATTGTAAAGAATGCATGAAAACCAGTTCCCAGTTGGTCCTGCAGCTTTGTTAATTTTTACTTCCTTAAAACACTAAAAGACATTGTTTGATGAATATTGTCATTTATTAATGACGAAAATAACAAATAATTACAAATAAACAACCTTAACTACTAGGGAGATCCCAGACAAACATACATAGACTTATTGAGCACCTAATATCACAATGGCAGTGGGATCTCCCTAAAGTTTAAGCAAGACATGATTATCATTGCTGAATGTACATTTAGAAGATGGGAGATCACCAGGTAACATATATACAACAATGGCAGGGGGATCTCCCTGTGATATGAAAAATCAAAACAATGTAAAAATTAAGGTGGCATATACAAAAAATTATTAGAAACCATGGCGGAAAAAAGAAAGAACATATACCAAAATTATGATGTTAAAGAGCTCGAAAAAGCTGTTGCTGCAGTGAAGTCTGGCATGTCGATAAGGAAAGCCTCACAACAGTTTTCTGTGCCAGGAACTACCATACATGACCATGTTACTGGTAAGAGAGAAGCAGATGCCAGGCCAGGAAAGCCAACAGCCATCCCTGTTGAAATAGAGCAGAAAGTTGTTAAGTTGGCACTAGATGCAGCTGACATGGAATTCGGAATCAGTCGCGGGACGCGGAAAGCTAAGACTGGCCAACTGGTAAACCGCTTAAAGCTTCCTACTCCTTTCAAAAATGGCATCCTTGGAGACATGTGTTGGCAGGGTTTAAGGTCTAGGTTTCCGGAATTGGTCATTAGAAAGCCGAAAAAACTATCCACAGTTCGGTCCAGGATGATGAACGGGAGATTGTTACCAAATACCTCAGTGCTCTTGACCACACCTTTACATCTTCATGATAAGGCCAAGTGTATCTGGAACTGTGACGAGAAGGGATTTCAGTTTGAACACTCTCCTCTTTCTGTGTGCCAGGAAGAGATCTCGTTCTCTTCCTGGATGCATTTCCAATTCTCAAAAAAAAAAACATATCTGTCAACGCTTCTGGAGCCTGGATGCCTTCCATGGTTGTGGTCAAAGGCAAAATCAGATGGAGTCTACAGTCCGTCTCGACTGAAGATGGTCCTCCTGATACACTGTGGACATTCCAGAAGGCCTTGATGACAGATATTCTTGGTGAGCAGTGGTTCTTCCCCCGCACACCACTGCCTGGCTTCAACCCCTTGAAAGAACTGTTTTTGGTCCTAAATTTTATCTCGGTCCTATAATAAAGCCTGCTCTGTGTTCGTCGGCGTCCAACCTGATCAATAAGGCAACCTGGCCATGCTTATTTTCTTCTGCCTGGGAATTTTCTGTGACCCCTAACAACACCAAGGCTGAATTCAAGGCTTGCAGGATATTCCCAGTAGATTTAAGGTACATACAATTTTGGAATATTTTCATGTAAACGATTTTTACAATAAAATTTAGTTAAAATGATTAGAGCAATTATCATGAGAAATATTTAGGGTTTTTAAATTTAAATTAAAACAGTTTAAATATTTTTAAATTTTAAGTCCGTCGGATGGGACATTAATTGGTGCCCCTTGTCAAGGATAACCCCTTGGCACAAAAAAGATTGCTTGTCTGAATTTCGAGAAAGAGTAGGCTCACTGGGGGCCGCATTGGAAACTACAACCATTCAAGAACCGATCAATAAACAAACTTATCCGCCGAAATATGGCTGAAATAATGCCGACTCGGCGTTAAACAATATACAATCAAACATCTACTTCGGTCCTTAACCAGGTCTGGACGATTCCCAAATATGGAAGTCAAGAACGATAACTGAAAGTTGCTAAAAATATACATCTGGTATACATAATTATTTTTCTGTCCAATCAGACAACAGCATTTTTACACACCCCAAAGAGGAACAAAGAGAAAACACGTGCTTTTGGTTTTTTTTCCTCAAAAAGATTTTTTAACAAAAAATCTTGAGAAGGAATATTAAAACTTTCGAAGAATAAGGTATTCCCCACATATTTACTGTGAAAAACCTTGACATTTTTATCTCGGTAAAGAAAAAACACATTCACATGCGCACGCGTGCAAAGCTAAAATTTGAATAAACTTGGTACACTTTTCGGTAAACGTTGTTAAAGTCTCAAATGCTTAGAGTTTGTCTTCTTTAATGAAGCTTACAAGGAATACGGCACCAAAAGGGAGTTGGTGAACATCTATAACGGTCCCCATTACAATTAGCACTAGTTCATGTTGATTTTATAATAACAAGCCACGTTTCCCTTATTGGCGAAGCCACGAAGAAGTGTATCAGTTATTCTGTCATGAGTACACGATGTAGGATCTACATCAATGCGAAGAAGGGAGTTCCTCCTAGAAAACATGCATGTTCATTCAACTGAACAGCATCAGCAAAGTCCATGAAACCAGTCTTGGCATGTGGAATGCTTCAAGGCATAATGGATGAAGGAAAGCAGATTTTTGTTAAGTACTTGTCATGTTGTAGTTTTATATATGCATTTTGTAGTTTTATATATGCATTTTTTGTCATGTATATGAAGAAATATGACAAATTGATCGTAAGAAATATGATAAATTGAAGGTCAGCACTCTTGTCATGGACAAAGACTCTACAACCATATCTGGGTAAAGGCCACAGTGAATTTAAACATAGAAAAGAGATGACAGCAACCATACCCGTTAGATTTTACCAGCAAGCTTTCGAGATGAGTGTGACCCACATAGTCATAAAAATTGTAAGTCCGGGAACAGATTGAAAGATGTTTCATTTATTGTGTGAAGCAGCAGAGCAAAGGAACCCAACACAGCTTTATGAGGACCTTCAAAAGATAGTTTCCCATCGGTATGAGGTGTTTATTAAAAGATAGTTGTACAGTATGATACAATCTAAATAATTGTGTAATATTAAAAAACATTCCAGGTTATCATGAAAAATGTGGGGTTTGGTCCAGGAGTGCTTAAATGAATATAAGCTAAAGAATTTACCTTACAGAAAGCCTTTTAAGGACTAACCGTTACGATCTGCTGGTGGAAAAGCCGATGAACTTGCTGGGCTGGGATCAGCACAGATCAATGAAAATTTTAATCATATGGTGGCAAGCAAAGTGCCTAAAAGAATGTAAGTTTATCGAAGAATATCTGTTCGCATTTTTATTTTAGTAAATTCATGCTGAGAATTAAATTACACGTGTATTTTAGAACATGATTAGCCTGGAGTGCGCCTGTATAAGTTAATGCACTTAACAAATTTTTAGGTGAAACATACAGTTCCAACATTGGATTTGATAAGGCTACTGATATAGAATACATCAGTATTGCTCCAAAGGATATATCTTTAGACAACAGTCCCTTGATAAGTTTTGATTTGGAAACTACTGGATTAGGTTAGTTTTGTTACTAAGTATATAGAGTGTTGATAGTTAACCAATAGGATAAACAAAATATTTTTCTATTAACATGTTTTATAATTGATCTTGTATGTATATTGCAGCAAGGGCATCAGACATGTGTTTGCAAGGAAAATATATATATAAGTTTAATGTCTAAATGAGACCAACTTATAGCACTAGGATTGGTGCCTCGGCTGCCACTGGATTTACTTACATTGGAGGACTAATGAAGCTGAAGGGCAAAACTGTTGATTCAACAACAATAGACGACGGCCTTGGGAAGTTTTTTAAGTTTGATTCAAACTACCCAAATGCATTTCTATTAGGGCACAACATACAAAATTTCGATATCCCTGACCTTATCCACCAGCTTTCCAAACATATTCTTTTTCAAAGATTAAAGGCTGGTTTGTTGACACTCTGAAGTTATCAAAAAGGATCTATCCAAAGGCTGAGGTTGGTAATCAAAAACAAAAAAAATCTTGTTCAGAAACTTATTGGAGAAATATACAGTGTTCATAATACATGCAGGCACAGATGTTGATGTTCTTCAAAAGCATAACATAAGCATGATCCAATTAACGGTATTTGGAATGTCTTTTGTGACACAATAGAAAATTCAAAGAGATGCAGAATATCGAAAATGGTCATTGTAAAAAGTTGCGTATGCATATTGTTCAAAACAGTAGTCAACTTTATTATCTGGAACTCGATGTATATCTGAGGCTTAAGGAAATGGAGGGTAAAACACTTTCAGAATAAGTGGATGGGACTTCCAAATCGTAGGAAAAATCCATTGTATTCAGGATATTGGTGTCGAGATGCCGAATTTGAACTGTAGCTAACAATTTCCTTTTTTGTCAGTATTTATGCCAGGGTCAAGCTTACTAAAGTTTTACCATGCACAAGTAATGTTCATGGACATTGGTAGTACTGCGTATATGTAAACGATGATACCTAGTGGATCATATGACTGTATGGAGGCAGTCAAGTGAATATGTAATTGGTATCGAAGGAAATTCATGTTCATTTTTATTATCATGCTGACTTGGTGTACATAATTACATGTATATTTATGTTCTGTACTGACCTGTACAACTTTTGTTAATTTCCATTGCTATTAAACTTTCCTGTATTAGAAATCGGATCACGCGTACTTTGTCGCTACCGAGTGCTGTGCAGCATACGTCCGTCTACACCGGTGTCCACTGATTACACTGAACAGAGACTAAGTCAGAGGTCCTCAGATATAGGGAGAGTCCGATCGAAAATGGCGGATACAATCTTTTTACAAATCGTGTTCAGCTTTAATATGGGTTGGATACCTTACACCTCAGAGAAAACTTCAAAAGGTTGCTGATTATTAAGCTATTTGTTAATGGTGTACAATTATGTTGCCTGGGTTTGCTGGTCTAACAAAATTATAAATCTTTGATTCCATCGTTATGAACATTCATACAAAACAATTGCGTTACGCTCTGTTAATGTGGTTTTTACGGTCCTCCAAAGCATAACAAGTTTCTAGATGACGTTAAAATTCTTGATTACAACCAAGAATAATTACAAACAATTGTTGTGTTTGATTCCCTATTGCTGCACTACCATAACCCCGAGGACCATGATCTGAGCATTTTACCATCTGCACTATTTCTATAAGTTTTCACATGAATTTCTTCTTTTCTGGTCTACTAGTTGTTAAGAAGACTTCTTGAAAAGATTGACCTGTATACTTCATTGTAAAGGAAATCAATTCACTATTGTGATCCTCTCCTATTCCGGGGAAAAAGATTTGAATACTTTAAAATCTACAGTACCTTATCAGACGCGTAGCCTGGAAATCAAGTGAACTCAGAAAACGGTCGGGGTCTGTGGGCCGCCTTTAGGCCCCCAGTGGTGGTGGCCCCCTAAAGCTCCTGGATTTTACGAAAATTTTCAGTCATTTTGCCGCAAAAAAATCAAGCTACATGTACATCTCTTTTCTCCAGCAAATACATAGCTTTAGTTAATGCCTCCATGGACATGCTCTATCGAACCCAAAGCAGTACTTACTGCAAATGTACTTATGATAAATCTGTATTTTAAATTTTTTTCAGTATGTGCAACCTCTGCGAAGAAAATGAACGAAAATCGTTGGTGGACGACAGACAGCGACAAAGCAATTTTCCCCCCATTCTTCGAAATGGGACATAAATTTGGCCCATGCAGTTAAGAGATTATAGAGACACGGGAGAAAGGATGATCAGAAAAATTCACCTGGACTTTGAGCTCATGCGAGCCAAATAATTTGCATTTATTTTTCTTTTATTTATTTGAACTTTTAGAGATTTTTTTTTATTTTCATATAACCTTTTTTTCATTTTCATAGAGCCCTAATTTAATTATTTTAATAAAGAACGATTGATTGTACATTGTTTAACTCCCTCTCGAGAATAATATTTCACTCATATGGAGACGCCACCACTTGCCGGTGGAGAACTGCAAATTTTGTCATAATATAATCGGCACTTAGGGCCATTGAGCAGGGAGGGATCTCGTGCCAGCACCTACTGCGACACGGGACCTCGGTTTATACGGTCTCTTCCGAAGCACCGGTCTTCGAATCCCACAAGAACGTATTCTTGGTAATAATTCAAATTTACTGCTTGATGTCTAGTGGTTAAGAATTTTTGGTAAGATTGCATGGATTTGATTATTTTAGCCCAACCCCAATGAGGCGAAGACCGTGACCATTACATTTCGTTCCTTTTATTTAACGACAACAAAATTGGTTGAAGCTGATTCGACCGTTCCCGAGAAGAAACTGTAATATGTAAAATGGAGATAACGAACAGTTTCCAAGCTCAAAAGTCCATTAAAAAATTGAAAATAGGAGCAGAGCAAACACCGATCTCCAAAACATCAGAAATGGGATCAAGTGATATGGAGGAATGAGCATTCACTTCTGCACTGTCACACACGCCGTGTGCAACTCGTCATGATCGGGAAATAGCGGAGAAATCCTTCAACAAATCAGTTTGAAAATAATGGCCCAACAATATTAAGTAAAACTATGAAAACACCAGTCAGCATTTGACTAAAGGTGGCGTCTCTATATGAGTGAAAAATTCTTGAGAGGGACGTTAAACAACTTGCAGTCAGTCAGCATTTTGTCTCAATGATAAATTGTATTTGCTGACAATGTCATTTTATCGACCAAATAACTTACGAAATGGTGACTTTAAAGGTGCATTGACACAGATTTTAAGTTAATATTTTCTGTATAATATCACGATTTAAGTAAAGGAGAAATTCCGAAAACTGTCCATTCTGTGAGAGAAAAAACTGTTCGAGGGCCGAAGGGTCGAGAATAGTTTTTTCTCTCACGGAATGGACAGTTTTCGGACTTTATCCTACTGAAAACAATTTCTCTATTGTTAACTGAAAGAACTGTCCCA
>PRKT01000686.1:196368-220547 GCA_003671525.1 Saccostrea glomerata
ACAAGAAGATATGGTCACCATGCTCATGTATGCACGTGCTTGCACGTGAAATGAGTTAAATCAAAAATACACTTGAATGGGCGTATTTTTAAATACTTTTGGATTAAATACTTTAATATTTAGTATATTAAAATATATAGATTGTGTAGACAAGATGATATGGTCATTACGCACACGCATTCACGTGCGCACGCGTGCAATGCTAAAATCTGAATGAACTTGGCGTTGTTAAAGTCTCAAATGCATAGATTTTGTCCTATTTAATGAAGCTTATAGGGAATAAGGCACCAAAAGGGAGTTGGGGAGCGTTTGGGGAACATCTGTAACGGTCCCCGTTACAATTAGCACTAGTTATCAATTAAATTGGTCGAAATCAGGGTAATTGGTCAACCAAATGAATTGTCAACCAGATCACAAATTCATGCTCGTTATAAAACATAACTATTTTTTTCTTTTTCACTATAAAAGCATGGAGGGTTGGAAGGCTAAAAATTAAGATTGATTCGAAGTTTCAATAATCTTTTAGGCTAGACGTAAAATCGACACCACACTAAGACGGATGTGATGAATTAGATCAATTTTTCCACGAGTGTTGAAATGATTATGTATCGAGAGTTAAGATTTGTTCACATCCAGACCCGACATTTGTCTTATCAACTAATTATTGTATCATGTTTGACAACGTATTAAAATTTAATATGGAAAGATTATATAACCGACATTTGACCCTCTACACAAGGGTATTAAATTTACGTAATTCCGTTTCCAATAAAATGTAGGATGTTTCAAGTTTCTCGTGTACTATGTCGTCGAAGCGATTACACCAAGTCTTGTCAAAAGAAAGAAAGACACACGTGATGAGGACAATCCAGTTTATTAATCAATCCAACACTTGTTATGTTATATTTATGTAAAGAGGTACTCTTTTGGCATAGACAGCAGTATTTCGTGCTTCGTACATGTACTAGAAATTGCATTCAATGTAACACATTTAAATATACGTACATCCCAAAACTGTCTGTTTTCACGCTTCACATATTAACCATATTTAGACTAAATGCAACGTCAAATCCAATCATAGCTAGCTAAATTAAACATGAATATAACGAGTTATGTTGAGGCTGTAAAATCAGAGGAGGCTATTGGTTTCTTCATCGTCCGTCAGTCTGTCTCATTTGATTTTCCTGAACTCTTTTTAAACGGCTGCTGATATCGAGATTATTTTTTTTTTGCGACTCTAACAACTTTTTTTTTCATTTTAGGAGGGTTCTAGGCTTCCCGCTAGTCTTTCTGTATTTTTTCCATAAACATTTGCAGATATTGAGCTGAATGTATGAAAGGAATTTCATTAAAAAGAAAAGTTATTGATCATGTTTCATTTTGTTTTGCTTTTAAGAATTTTTTAAAGATTTTATTTAACTTGTAAAATGTTCATTATTTGATAAAATTTGAATTATATGTAAGTTTATCTGATATCTATATTGGGGACTCCATTACATGGAGAAAACTTGTCAATATATTTAAGAATTTCTGAAAAACAAAAACTAATTCTGCGAATTCTAGTCTCGTAATAATTATCTCAACAGTCATGTATCCCTTTGTAGAAAATTTGACGTAAAAACTGGTGCTGAAAAAAGTGGTTCGAATTTCGATCTCTTGATATCAGGTAACTCTTCTGTAGAAACTGAATTGGGGAACCTTTCTATATAGCACTATTCAGGTCAACAGTGGACCAGGGATTCAAAATTATTTTTTCAGCATTATCCGTTATTTTGGCTTCAATAGAACGACACAAAGTTAAAATATTATCCGCGATTATGAAAACTGTTACCTTAGATTAAGGAATCATTTAATACATTATTTTTTTTCTTTTTTTCTTCATTATTAACGGAACGGTAATCAAAATCCACTGTATGCGAGTATATTTAAACAGGTCAATGACTGATCAGAAGTCTATTGGAAACATTGTCCTAGTGTATAATCGTTATGAAATTTATTCATAAATGCACGCGACATCTAGGCTTTCTGAAATCATCGACAGCTTTTTCGATAAACAAGAATAGATATGGGTTACCCCATATCCAAAGATATTCGACTTTTAGATTTAATATGTTTAACAGTGTTTATAATGACGTTAATAAAATAAAACTGCACTGTCTAATTATGGAACTGTTGTAAATTTCGTGAGTTCATAGCATTACGGTCACCCAGTCTCCTAACAAACAGTACACATAGGCCTACATGTACCTGTGTCCACAAGACCAACATTAGCCTTGGTCTACACACGTGCGATGGAGTGTCAAACGCATCCAGCGAGCTCGGAGAAACACGTTTTGTTTTGCCGAGAAGTTACGATGGCAGACAAAACTTTTCTTTTCTTAATTAGATCATATGAATACGAATTCTGATTAATAGAAATTATACAATCCCTGTTGAACTATATATAGTTTGTTCTAACATTTGCATCTGCAACAACTTGTGTTTAAAATGACCGTGTTAGGAAAATCAGGACCGGGTCGGAAAATTCTAAACTGAAAACCTTTTTTGTTTTGAAAATTACTGAAATATACTAATGTATTCGTCGCAGAAATTACTTACATTATTCAAGTTCTATATAAAATGGTATGCTGAACTTCAACACGAACCCGAATCTCCAACCCAGTTCTCGTTTTGCCACACATACCCTACAGTTTACAAAGTGTACACACGAGCAGAATCCGGCCAGGGATTGAAAATTCCGTCATTTAATAATACACACACACAGAATGATTAATTTTTTCTTTAAGAAGAAATTGTATGATAATTAACGGACTATAAACATGTACTTAATTAATACAATTGTTGATATAGTATTATCAATTCATCGGTGAAAAGATATGAATCGAAGAATGACCTAAATGTTCTCTGTTATCAAACATGTAAAAAAAAAAAAAAGGCTGAGGAGGGAGCGAGCGTAGGAATATTGATATTTTTTATTTGCATTTCGGGGGGAAAGAGACTTTCTAATAATATTTTGACGTTATTTTTATTTCTTTAACGTATGACATACACAACTTTACTCTTTTCATAAACAATAATGTTGTATCTACTTATCATGATGGAACTATTTTGGTCGGACCAATTTGTGTGAGCCGCCGCTGAATACAGTAATATATCTTGCATAAATAGTATGCACTGATCGAATATATTAAAAAAAAATGGAACTCATAAAGAGTTTACTTACCTTGTCATTGGTCATTTGCAAAATTACTTTGTTAAAAATATTTTGATTTTTTACACGTTTCTTTGTGCTTTCTGGAGACCAGGTCCTCCAACAATCTATGTTAGTTATAATGGTTATCTAACAACAAATTTTCATGGTAAATGTGGCAACTTCCTTTTTAATCGTCAATTTCCCTTTCTTATGCAGCGATATACCCTTGTCACCTTCATACGGAGTTTATATCTCTCGGTTGATTCAATACAGAAGAGCATGTTCTTCGTATGCTGACTGACGTTTTTCATACTAATTGTTAGTCCATTATTTATACACTGAATTGACGACGGAGTTTCCCGTTATGTCCCGATCATGACAAGGGGCACACGGAGGGTGTTACCGGTCAGCAAGGGATGCTCACTCCTCCATGGCACCTGACCTTACCTCTGATGTTTTAGAGGTCCGTGTTTGCTCTGCTCCTATTTTGTATTGTTTTATGGACTTTGATATTGAATACTGTTCGTTATCTCCATATCCTTCACGCACAATTTATAAATCGAGGTTAGTTATTGACAAACAAGTTGATGAATCAAGAATTTCAGAAGTCTCGTTTAAAGTCACCATTTCGTAAGTTTTATGGTCGATACAAAGTACTTGTCAGCAAATACAAATTACATGTATCATATAAGTCAAATGCTGACCGACTTTTTCATACTGATTGTTTAGTCATTATTTACACTTAGTTTTCCACGGACCGGTAGGCAGGGAATACTCACTCCTCCATGGCACCGGATCCCACCTCTGGTGTTTTGGAGGTCGTGTTTTCTCCGCTCCAATTTTGTTTTGTTTATTGACTCTTGAGCTCGAATTCTGTTCGTTATCTCCACATATTTCATCCCAATAATTAACTTTTTGCAAGATCTAAGACAGGCCCTTAGCAATGTTCCTGTTAGTTGGGGCCTTGCTTTCTTAAAATTTGACGTGCAATTAATAAACAAGCTATTTCCAAAAAGCTGTGTCCCAGATTGATTAAAAAAAGAAGAGCATGTGCGGATCTAGATTAGGGTTTAGGAGTGAGACTTAAAGAAGGGAGAGCGGGGCTTTACGGAGTTATATGCTGTGATACGGTATTTCATTCCAAAAGCTCCAATGCTTCTTGAAAGTGAAAGTTTCACACACAGACATATAATGCAGTAATTTACGTCATTGACCTTTTGACCTCAAAATACATACAGGTCCTTCTTGGGCTATATGGAAGTGTGGTACAAAATTTTACTGAAAAAATAGTACTATACTTTCTTTAAGGTTCAAGATATCAGGCAGAAACTAAAGTGCTTGAAGAAACAGAATAAGTGAATTTATGACCTTGGCCTTTGACCTCAAAATCAATAGGGTTCTTCTTTAAGGTACAGAGTGTGATGTAAAATTTCACTGCAAAAGTTTGAAGGCTTCTCCAGATATCGTGCGGAAACAAAAGTGTAACAAATTGTCATACAGACCGAAATTAATACCTCCCATTTTAAGTGGAAGCGGCATAAACAATTACGAAACTAAAGAAAATTCTATTTCATGTGTATGAGAGGGGGAGTCTCTACTTTTAAACACAATTTTACCTACTGAAATTTGCCTGCGCTTCTTACAGAAAGGGAAGAGCAGAGCAAGATTAAATGACAATTTACATAGTTTACCACATCGTACTATTCTTAGAATAAAGAGGGGGTGGGCCCCCGCGTACTACAGGCATGTGCGATTAAAATTACAAGAAATTATATTAATGGATAAAATAATTTCATTTTTTTTTTTGTCTTTCGCTGTTAAAACACTTTTTACTCTCCCTCCACTCTCTCTCTCTCTCTGAAATCAAGATTAAACGTGCATTATTTTGTACTGGTGTTATAGAGATTTTCCAAAAACTTCCCGCGAAAAAAAGGAATCAAAAATAAATAAAACTAATGAGGTTAAATATTTATCAGTTATCAGCATATCATGTCTATTTACATCGATCTGAAAGTGGTTATTCTCAATAAATATCATAGAAGTATTTACTATCTTCGTGACATTCACTGTTTCTATGTTAAGTACCACACCAAACCACTCGCTAAATAACACTCACAATGAAAGACATTTATATTGATATTTATTCCTCAACACTGCAATCTTCAACCCTTTATGCCGTGAAATGTTATGTCAATAACTACAAAAATTAGTAACTGCTTCCATGTAAGCCCGTTTTCCCCCTGGGATTATTACTTCTCCAATTAGATTTCATGAAAAAGACTGGTCTTTGGTTTTTTCCCTTTTGCAAATCAATCAAAAATGTGCAAAGAAATGATTGACCTTCGGTGTAATAATAAAAAAAAAGATGACAGTTTTTGTTCAAATGAAGTGGCGCCTATTTATCTGGATGTTGCATCAATTCTGTAATCTCTAGAACGCCTAGCTAGTGTGTCTAGAACATCATAAAAAGGTCATTCAACGGTATAAAGAACCTGCAGAGACATGCATGTACATGACAAAAAATAAACCAGGCGCAATATTTTGTCCAGATATGCAAGTGACCATTCATACTAAAACAGAAATTGTCTTTTAAACAATATACGCTCAGAAATATCAAATAAACAACAATAACATTTATATTAAAAAAAGCTATTTCTCTTATTAGAAAAAAGACACACCAAGTAGGCCCTTGTTTTTATTGTGCACACAGAAGAGGTCATACCATACTACATGTAAATGCTATAATTGTGAGTTGTCTTATCTGGCAGTCCTCTCCGATACCGTCAGAACTCTTCAGAATTTCATTTGATGATAAAGTTGTAAACCAGAGTCTTTCTTATTATGCCCGAGGTGAGCATTGCTGTTCATGCTTTGTTTTCTTCTATTGATGCCTGTGGCCGCAAGAATCTTCAATATATCAAGGCTGGTATGTGATTAGGGGATGGACGAGGTGTAAAATTATAGGATTCCCTCTCGTTTTACAGACTTCATCGTTTGATGTTGGCTCTATTATGGTTTACAGTTACTTATTATCTGGCAAATAATAAGGGATTGCATACAGCTCTGGACACATTATAGAACCTGTTCCGGAAAGCGTTTGTTTCACTTCAAGTTTCTCATTGGTCATTAGTTATAAAAATAATAAGCAGTCGGGTATTCTCAAAAGTTAAGCGTATTTCCCCTCATGATTTTTGGATACTTCAAACTACATGTATTTTCTTAAAAACTATATTTTATCTTAATCATTTGTTGAAAAAATATTGTGTATTATTCAGAATTCATACTAGTTGAATTGGTGATTTCTGATTAAACGGAATCCTCATCTCATGTACTGAAAATTACAAGAAGCGATTCTGTCGATATATTATTAATCAAGGCAACATTTAATTACAAGATATGTAGGTGTGATTATTTATTCGTGCCTTATCATAATATCGATATACAACCCGAGATGAAAGAAATCGCAAAATTACACGAAAGAGCGCCAATATTTATAATCTCAACGGTGGGGATTTTTAATCAGTCTTGGTAATTTTGAACAAGGTCTTTTGGGTCTGTGTCTTCGTTTCCGATGCAATTAAGCAAATGACATGACATTTTGTGTGTAACCTCAGTAAAAGCTACACAACATTTGAGTACAGTAATTAACGGCGGTGTACACTTTTCACATCCGTACTCTATATCAATATTTGGAAAACACTATCGATAGCTTGTAGAAATCGTCATCAATGTTAGAAACAAATATTTATTAACAAATACTCTCTGATGCCTATCCTTGTCCAATTACGGGTCTATATAAAGAAAAGAACTTAAACTAGAGGCCTGCGTCATGGCTACCATATTTGCTCCAAGATAAAACTGCTACTGAGAATATAATATTCAAGCATAAACTTAAGTCGATTTACTAAGAACATTTCGAACTTTTTTCAATAGAGTTTTAATTTTTGGGGTTAAATATTAAGACATGTTTTCCCTTTAATCACTGCATTCGAAATTTTTATCTTCTTCGCAAGACAAATTAATCTGTTACCTTTAAAAAAAAAAACACGTGAGTTAATTCTCTCTTTCCTTTTATAGTTTTATGTCTCTTTCAAAGAAAGTTAAATAACATACACATCCAAAAAGTCTAATTTCTTCTAAAATATCCCTCTACATGCACACTTGTTGGTCACACATGGCGGTCTACTTAGGATGATGGTGTCCTATATCAACAATATGCTCGAAATAAATTTCTGTATTTCATAACGGTAAAAGAAATGCAAAGAAAGGCAGTATTATGAATGCTTTCTTCAATATTTCATCAAAAATGCAAATTAGATACCTCAATTTATTTTATTCTTTTTAAAATGAATTTTTAGCATCTAACCTGCAATGATAGATTGTAGGCATTCGAAAATGTCTTAAAGGAATTTATGAACAAACATGGTTATTTTTTAGTGTTTGTGTTTGCCATCATTATTTATTGAATTCTGACACTAAAAAAAACTCATTTTTGTAATGATTTTCTTGGATGTTGCTGGATTGACAATTTTTTATCGAAAAGAAGATGGGCGCATTTGGCGTGTGATCTGCAGGAATCATTTGTACGAAACATTTATTGTTTAAATGTTCATGTTTTGGTCGGCTGAACATAGCTTGTCAGAGTTTACAAACACGTCCATAGGGTTTTTTTTCAATTAGTTTGAAAGTGTGAGATTGTAACATTTTTGTCCGTTTTTCCTAGGGGGTACTATAACATAGTAATGTTTCACAAAAAATAAACACCTGAAATATTTAATGCATATAGATGCATGATACGTGTACATGATGCACATTATATAGAATAGAAGATTAGAATTGATGTCGCTCGAGAACCAAACTGAACTAAAATTAATCTAATTCAAAATTTTAATATATCAGTACATACATGTAAAACGAAACTGACAAAATAAATGGTTGTTTGCATATCCAGGCTCGAACCAAAAACTTTTCGAGTCAGGTAGCCCATCTTACTGAGCTATCACCGCTACACATACACAGATGATTTTAAAAGGACAAAGAAGCACCACATACACACATTTGGATTTTTTGGAGAAAAGTTCGTTTTTCGTGGTCTCTGGGTCTTCTCTCCATTTTTTAAAAAAGTGTATTCGTTTCTTTGAATTAAAATACACACAAATAACGTTTTAAAATCATGGAGAGAAGGCCCAGATATAGCAAAATTTTATAAAAACGTATTTAAAAATGTACTATTTTGTACCAAATGTCTGATCTGGCCAATTTTCAAGTTATTTTTTAGCAAATCAAAGCTCAATTTCGGGAAAATATTTTCCTTTCCTGTTGCACAGGAACCCGATAAAAAAAAATCTTAAAACATGTAAAATTTCATGTGACATGTCGATAAAATTTTCACTTTTCAATAATGAATTACGCCCAGATTCCTGCCGAATGCCAATCAAAAGCGCCCTCGTTCTTTGACAGTTGTTAGTAAGAGAGATCTACATAATGAAATAAACAAAATCCCAGAAACTTTTTTTTTCAGATAAAGGTAGGTCTTCATATCACTGTGAATTTTAGAATAAGCATATATACTTACGAGCCAAGAAGCAAAAAAAAAATTATCAGTCTGTGGTATCTGCGAACCCGATGAATGTAAATTAATGTTAAGCCACTGTTTCATCTTGATCTCGTAGAAATTCGACATGCATGCTTTTGAATAATGGTTTTGAGTGGTTGTTTCGTACACGGGTTAGGGTTACAGACGTAAAAGACAGGAACAGACAATGCATTCCTAATAATCTAAACTTTATACGCGATCTCTTTGACCATGGTTTCCTGTTTGTTAACTTAACACAGACGCGACGAAATGCAATGACCGCTTGCCAGGCAATGCCTGATAATTGTATTCTCTTCGTTCATTACTATTTACCACTTCATTGAAACTAGAATTGACAATGTCAAACTCTTTGGTCAGGTGTTCTTTTTTTCAGCTTGGAGTGATAAATCGATCTCAAAGTGCTTTTGCAGAATATCGCCGTTTTAAAAAAACTAAGTAATTAAGACTATTAGGTCTAAGCTTTCGACAATTTTTTTTGGTAATTTTTTTCTTCGAATTCCTGTTTTTGATATTAAAGTGTCTTGATTTGTGTCATACTAAATTTTATTTATTGAAAAAAAAGTATTTTTTCATTGCAGATTACTGAAAACATCAAGCGGATCAGTGGACATGTGGCCTACGAACTATGCTAATATAGTGTTTGGATGTATTTGTTTAGTTCAAGTATTTGTATTTGCCGTTTCACAACACCTCGATCTAAATAACGAGGACCTTACGAAACATTTGGACAACATTAAATTTTTAAACAAACAAAGGGAAAAAGGCTCACCAAAACATACAGATGATTCCTTTGACTTTGAAAATAGTGATTTAGGCGAATTAACCGACGAAGACAAACGTGCACTGGACAGATATTCATTTTTCGGGGGACTTGGAAAACGCGGGCTCGATAGGTATAACTTCTTTGGTGGAATTGGAAAGCGTGCTTTGGATAAATATGGTTTTTTCGGTGGTATTGGAAAAAGAGCTCTTGACCGGTATGGATTTGCTGGATCATTGGGAAAACGAGGTCTGGATAGATACTCATTTATGGGTGGAATCGGCAAACGGGGTTTAGACCGGTACGGCTTCGCCGGGAGTTTAGGAAAAAGGGCTTTAGATCGATATGGATTTATTGGTAGTCTTGGAAAAAGAAAGCTTGACCGATTTGGATTTATGGGAGGCTTGGGTAAACGTCGTCTGGATTCCCATCGATTTTTTGGAGGACTCGGAAAACGAGCGGCGGATCAGTACGAAAACCAAGGCTCGGCATCTTCGGCAGAAACCCCTCAACTGTACACAGGTGAAAAAGCCATGCAAAAACGATTATATCCCTACTGGTACTACAGGCAAAGTGGAAGACCAATATTCACCCAAACTAGAGGAATAGATAGGTTCTCCTTTGCTGCAAGGCTTGGAAGGAGATAATCGGAGGAAAAAATGAAAGGAGACGATTTAAAAATGGTCCAGAAATAAATTGAAACATATCTACCTTACTTGTTATCAAAATATTCCCTCAGCCTTAAAATTATTCTTCATGCTGGAAAAAAAAGTTTCTTTGGTGTTTTGGGTTTACTGACATATTCTGGGGGTTCTTTTAGGAAGAGAACAATATGTGCTATTTCTTTTCTTTATTATTTGGTAATTTGACTTAAAATTTTCAGTTTGAAATACCAGATATTTTATATTTGAGTTTATCTTTGTAAATCATTCAGTGTTATAACAGTGCGTGCGCTAAAGCAATTCCATAATTATCTGAATTGGACATGATTACATACTTGTTCCTGATGACATATATAGCATCAAATAATGTTTGGCTAAATTTTTCGCTTCAAATTGCTGTTTTTAAATACAAATTGTACTATAATTACTCAGTCTTTGAATATATTTTAAACAGGCAACTATTTGATTAAATAAGGTTGAAACCTTTTGTATTTTTGGGTATTAATTTTATTATAATTTCTAGAAGTAGATACAGCATGTGAATAAAGGTCGACCACATTTATCTGTAATTATTCAATGCATGCGCTTTTCCAATACCATATGCTTAAAGCCGCTTAATCCGAAACAGGCACACATGTACATTATCTAACACAATAAAAGTACGTCATTGCATAGAAAATATATCAAAATAAATTATAAGATTGATTTAATAGTTTATTACAACAATCCTTACAAGGAAAACATAGATCAAAAACCTTATTGACAAACAGAAGTTCCTGACGGGAAGTTAAGATCTGTTGTGAAGTCACCTTGGAAAAAAATAAATTTACCAGTTAATATAATTATAAAGATAATTCAAACCAGATTTTTTTTCCCATTAATAGTAGAAGCTTAAGTCATAATCTATCTTTTAAAAGAAATTAATTGAACATAATCCATAGTAATTTTTATATTTGTATGCATATCTAAAGAATAAAGGGAAATCAGAATTACTTAAAGATTTTTTTAGGAAGTTTAGTAACGAAGGCTAAAATATTGTCCGTGTACAGGTATAAGTACTTTTTTGTGAAAAAAAAAATGCTCGGGTTTGTTCTTCATGAGATTTAAGCGATAAATTTAATTTTTCGAAGGTGATTTCACGCGATATCAACATAGGATTATTTTTTGTGTGACCTAACAAAAATTATTTTATTATTAACTTTTGAATTTTGATATCTTTTAAAAGAAAGACTTTGTGGATGTAATTTGACAAAAGTTGAAACAATTTATGGACAATTATTTTTTCAAGAAGAAAAACGATATGATATATATTTTCGCGATTAGAATCGGACTAAGCGGCTTTGATAATAAATACTCAATCTATGACTAAATTTTATACAGGAAAATCTTAAGGAAAACAAGGATGAAAATTTCTCTTATGGTCCTCGTCTATTTTGGTAATAATTTCCAAAAGTGGATACACCATGCGAAAAAAGGTCGACCACATTATCTGTAATTAGAACGGGTCGCCAGGGAGAAGAACGGTTACTTGAGTTACAAGTACTGGTAATTTATACGCTGCCAAATATATGGTTGTCCTGCTATATTTACGTAGGTCGAGACGTAACAAGTCAAATGTACTGTTAAAGAAAACATGATATTCTTTACCAACAACATACAGATCTTCTTTAAAACATTACGTCATCATCCTAATAGGGTTCAAGCTCCCAGTGAATCTGAACGATTTTATTAGAATGTATTCCCAAAATTTATATATTTTTTAACTTAACCGCATTTACTTTAGTACAAAAGTAAATGTTAAAAGTGTTGGTACTCAAAGGAAGGTCTTGTTACAAGGAATACACTTGTGAAATATGAAAGCCCGAGTTCTAACTGTTCCAAATTATGACCAAGGTTAAAGTTTTTTTAAAGTGTGTCAAACTCTTAGGTCAGGGTCAAAATTATTTATAACAGCTTAAAGGTCATGTCACAATACACATGTGAAGTCTGAAAGCTCTAGCTAAAACTGTTCAAAAGTTATGACCAAGGTTAAAGTTTTGTACTTTTTTGTAAAAGTAGGTCAAACTCCAAGGCCAAGAGGTCTTTGGTTGTACCCTAAGAAAGGTCTTGTCACAAGGAAAACACCTGTGAAATATGAAATCCATAGCCAACCCATTAAATAATTAAAGCTAGTTAAAAGTTGACAACAGACAGAGAGACAATACAATATACCCCGGGATCTTTCGATCCGGGGGCATGAAAATATTGTTACTTACATTTGTAGTGTATATCTTGCACATATAAAACATTGTATATTTTAGCTGTTTCAGTCTTGTTCTACTTTTTAAATTAGTGTGTTGGTTTCTTTCGACATGCAACTTCATTTGATATTCAAGATTCAGTTCGTGCTATGCGTTAATTAAGGTTAGATATACTGTTACAATTGATCAATCTTGACATCAAATACATGGGCATTAGATCAAATGGTTATATCATAAACTTCAACGGGATACGGTTCATCGATCAGACAAAAAACCTTGACTCTTTGACACACTCTGTTCCCTGTCTCGACGTCTGTTTGATTTTATTCTTTTTTAACTCAGCAGTGCCTTTTGGAACAGGATGCAAGTACCATTAGTATGTTAACGTGTTGGCTTCCCTTGCAAGGATTTCTTTCAGGTTTTTCTAGTTTCTTTGTAACAGAAACTTGTTCTTGAGTGCACATTCACAATAAGCCGAGAAACTCTTTAGAGGAAACATGCTTTGAAACTTTATTGCTTTTAAAAAAGGCATGCTTGATTATGCTATACTCTCGAGTTATTATATGACGGGGTAGGCCTTTATCAGAAATATATTTTAACCATACATGAGATAAAATCTTAATTTAGAACTGCGATGCTAAATAAAGTGACATGTGAGATTTCACATTAAGATACACAAATGAACATGTAATTGTCATCAGATACAACATCATCCAATACACTTTCACTGGGGAATAAGGTTCTTTATTGTTTAGAAGTGCAAGTTTACAAAATAGGCTCATCGAAATAAATGTTTTTATCTCGTAAAGTTTATTCGTTTTTTTTTCGGATAGATATATATCCTGATATTATACAAAAAATAGTAAGTTTTTTTTCTACGACTATGTTTTTACTAAGAGTTTATTGCTTGATCAAATACGAGGATTGGTGGGTGTAAAACCACAACATTTTACCTTACGCAAGGAAGTATGTTCGTGAATTCTTCAAACTTCACCGTTCTCTAGTCAGATCCGCGCGCTCATTGCACTACGACGTAAAGAATGGAGGCGTACAAGGCGAGAACAATACCCCGCTCTGAGAAAAGACATTTCTCAATTCTAAAAGTTATATTTTCAAAATAATATAGTTTATGTCATCTTTTACACATTTAATTCTGTATTTCATTGTTTTAATATTTTATAAATAAATTATTTTTCACTCATGTTTTTAAGATATAAGAAAATAAAAAGATTCACGTATGATTCGAACTCACTCCATAGCGCAGGACTTGGTGCAAGACCGACCGCGTTTAACACTACGCTACGAATTATATGCGCTATCGATGTTTGATCGGGTTTGTTGAAGCGTACATTTTTTCGGAAATGTTCGATTTTCATAAAGAATGAGTTAAGATTCCATTATTTTGGACAACAAATTGAAATAGATTTCACATTTACGTTTCAATCAATTCACTCTTTACAACTTACTGAATTGTTATGCAACATACACTTAATGTTCACGTCATAGAAATATGACGATACCATTTCCACGCGAGAACATTAGGCCTATCCCGTGGTACAAGTTTCTCTAAAGTTAAGCGTAAATAATATTTATTAGGGAAAGGGCAAAAATAGGCTTTGCCTGCTGCCCAATCCCATTCACTTAAGTGAATAAAATTTTGTATAAATATAAAAAAAATATTATGACGTAATATTTTAATAAGAAAAGAACTTTATGAGATTTTAGCAAGTATAAAATAGAAGGAATTTAACAATAAATTGAGGATAAATCAACTTTTTGAAGTGCGTGAAAATGGTGATTGCGGGGAAACAGTATATGCGTGATTTTGTGTTAGAAATAGGAAATGGTATATGCGTTAAAATGCGTGACTGCGGGGAAGGGGGATAAGCGTTAACGAAGAATGGAGACTTGACCCATTCATGATCAAAATTCATTTGTTATGGGTTTAGTTAACCCATTTTCAACTAAATATGCTTAACTGTCAACTTTGAAAAAAAGATTTTCAAATAATAAGTCGCTCAGTAAAATAAGATAATAAAATGTTTTGAATATGACATTACCGAGAACATGGTTTTAGAAAAATATAACTTTTCCGTGAATTTTGAAAATTGAGAAACATTTTCTCAGAATTGAGGATTGTCCACGCCTTGTGCGCTCACTCTCTTTACGCCACTCAACGTTTAGCCTATCATTTAGTGTGGCAGTCACCTGAGAGATATGAGTAAGTCCTTGCACAAATATTCGACTCTTTAGGGTTCGGATTAACCCAGCCCCCCTTTCCATTTTTAGTAGAAGTGGGGGAAAATATTAATGCCTCGCCAAGTGAGGCATTTTATCCCTATATAAGTAATATTAATATAATAATAGTGAATATTCAGATATCGGACGAGGGATCTTGTCCACCGAGTCTGATATCTGAAGAAAAACGCAATTAAATGTACTCTGTATATGTTTTCTGTCATTGTTATCTGGTGCTGATTAACCCATGATCTATCAATATCACATTAATAGAACATGGTTCAATTATATTTTCATGCACCGAGTTAGCCATAATCTATGAAAAACTCACCATACCAGGATCCATAAAAAAGGAGTGCGTGATTTGCAAAGTATTTCTTGAACTTTCTACCTCGCCATTCAAGGAAAAGCTACTAGTAATTAGAATCCAGTGTCCAACAGTGTGGTTGCAAAAGGCGTTCCTGAAACTGAATCCGCAAGTGAAAGAGCTGAGCTTCCAAATATTTTAAAGTCAGGATCATTGTTTGACAATTGTGTATTTCATTTCTATCCTTAAGTGGCTGTGTGAGCAGTGAAAAATATTCAGTTTACTTATAAATGATTTTATAATCCGAGATTCCTCTGACTCTTACCCCTACTTTTTATATTGTGACATTTACATGGGAGAGTCAGAGCGAAGGATACATGTATATTATAATATGGGAATTCAGCGACACCAACTGATGTCACGAATCTGCCTACCTTTTACAATTTTATTTCGCGGATCTAACTCCCGAGACGCGAGAAATCAGTAAAGGGATGATTCTTTTACAACTTAATCGCCATTATAAGGATGCTATCGCCATCCAAACGACCCTATCAACGACAAATAAAGCATCAGGTGAATTAGTTCGCCCCCTCGCCATTTAACGTCTTTGCGCATGACCTTCCAAAACATATCGTTTAAGTAGAATTTTTAGCGAGGATTTAATTTTGGCTTTATTAGCGAGGGTACCGAGATCGCTAAAATACCGGGTAAATTACCAGTTTTTAAAGACAAATCGATGAATTTGCGTCTCGCTAAAATTTCCACTTATACGGTACCGTATGATACACTTTTAATCATCTATAACTTTATCGAACCAAAAGCATTCACAAAGATATTTTTGCCAACATCTAGTATATAAGCATTCATTTTATCAGACAAACGTTCGAGAAATTCTGTTTAAAAAGTCAGGTAATTATGATATCCTAATGACGTCATCATATTTTTAATATGGAACCAGTACTTTCATGTGAACAGTCGGTAGAAAATGTCAAACTTTTGTATTGGCAGTATAAATCTGCTAATTCAGACATAAGAACCATGAGAAAAGAAACATCTTGTAATGAAAGTCCTCAATAGATACTAATTTAAATTTTTGTGAGGGAGTTTGAAGTTAAATGCACCATAAATGACACATGACTTAATTCTGGTATTAGGCGACCAAGTAGTACCCGTACAAAAGAGAACATTAATACCATTGATAGAGTTATTACTGAAACTTTATAAAAATCCCTTAAACGGGTCCTGCATGATCAAGATAGCATCTTTGGTAAATCTAGTGTTCATCAAATACTCAAATTTGATTTTAGAACTGATCCCTTACAAGATGGGTGTAATGCAGCACTTGAAAGAGAAGAAATTAGAAGTCTAATGAGCTTACCAATTAGATTTCAATTTGACCCCAGTCTGAAAATTTAATAGATGAATGGTTTTCTGATGAAGCCCACTTCTGTTTTAAAATTTTTTCAAAAGATTCTTAAATTCTATTGTTTGGTGAAACCAAATTTTAAATGTGGAAAATCCTCTAAACTACTGGAATGTTACATTCAAAGCTTGGTAAAAAAAAACCCTTCAGAAATCGTATTCAAACATAGTTAATTCAAAGGGATGCCATTTGAAACATTTTGTAAAATGACACATGTTATTCTAAAGAAAAAGATGTTGATGATTAATAAGGAAACTGACAAATTTTATTATATATATATATATATATATATATATATATATATATATATATATATATATATATATATATATATATATATATATATATATATATATATATATATATATATATATATATATATATTTTAATTTCATTAATGTAATTTCAGGCATAATTTTTTTTAAAACGGTTTAAACGTGTAACATATGTTTTAGGACACCCTGTTCTTGCGTAATCTACTTGTGTACCAAATCATACTGAAATCAGACCAAAACTGAATAGCATTTTATAAAGGAATTTCACAGAAATTTCTATTTTAAGTACGCATGGAAACAGCGTTCACCAAAAACCAAAACACTGACAGCAAATAACAAAATACTGGTAAAGTTTTCAATAGCTGAATAATAAATCCGAAGCTGTTGGTGATGTTGCCTTCATCGATTCAATCCTTGATGCCAGAAAAAGAAAGAATGAAGAAAGTGACGAGGAAGTTGGAGAAGTAAAAGTCAACCAGTTAAACGATCGACCGATGAAAAATCATCTGATATACGACGTAGACAGAGATGTCAGAAAACGCCAATGACTCCATCCCAGGACTTGAGAAAATTGAAAGACGCTGGCAGCCGAAGTTGACCAAAAAATATTCTGCAAACAACAAACTTGCCTTACCTCCTTCTTCACAAACGACTGTGCTTTGGACCGTGAATCCCAACTCTCACTAGATTTCAAAAACTGTTTCTAAATCAGTTTTGCAGTTGACATGCTGTCTTTTTGAAGTTTAAGCTGATTTAAACTCTCTCTTTTACAATGAAACATAAGAGATAACGAACAAAATTCACGATCAAATGTCCATAAAACAATTAAAATATGAGCAGAGCAAACACGGACCTCCAAAGCATCAGAATTGGGATCAGTTGCCATGGATTAGTGAGTATCCCCAGGCTGCTGACCGGTCACACCCGCCGTGTGTTCCTTGTCATGATCGGTAAATAACGGAAACCCGTCGTCAATCCAATGTATAAATAATGGACTTACAATTGGTATGAAAAACGTCAGTCAGCATTTTACTCAATGATTAATTATATTTGCTGACAAATCATTGTATCGTCCATAGAAATTACGAAATGATGGCTTTAAACGAGACTGCTGATATTCATCAACTTGTTAGTAATCTACCTCGTTTAAGAAATTGCTCACACGTAGTGCATCAACTGAGATATATAAATTCCGAATGCAGGTTATGAAGGTATATTGCTGCAACACTAAGGGAAGTTGACGATAGAAAAGTTAAAGTCATCACTTTTATCATAGAGCTTGGCTGTTAGATTACCATTAACGTCTTTGAAAGTGAAATATCCACATACGAAACAGATTTGTCAGACTCTGTGGTTTCTTTTATCTCAAGCTCGTTATCGAAAATAACATCCTTTTCAACATCCGAACTAAACCATTTGGAACCTTTACATTGTCAATTAGAATTGAATTTTTGTCTTAAAGTAGTTATATTTGTAAAAGGATTTGGTATTAGGGTTTTCGTTTTTGTGTTATTTACATTCAAGCAGGGATTGTGCATCGCGGCAATTTTTTCGTCTATTGAATCTACGAAAATTCAACCCATGTCCCCAAAAAATTATAAAGTAAAAAAAAAGACAAATAAGTTTATGTATACACAAGTAAAAGCACATGCATTTCTAATATTTTGAAATCATTGTTTAAGAAATAACGCATTTTTGCTAATCTTCATCTCAGGAAAAGCTGATCGAGGATTAGTCAAATTCAATTGATTGATTCTATAATGTTTAACCTCCCTCTCGAGAATTTTTCACTCATATGGAGACGCCATCATTTGCCGGTGGGTTGCTGCAACTTTTGTCTAATACTCGGCACTTAGGGCCATTGAGCAAGGAGGGATTTTTTCGTGCCAGCACCTACTGCGACACGGGACCTTAGTTTATACGGTCTCATCCGAAGGACAGTCTCCACGTCCCACAGTGGGGTTCGATCCCGCGACGTAAGTCCTCCTTACTTCGCGATTCTAGAGCAGACGCTCTAACCACTGCGCCAGGAGAGCGACCAAATTCAATTGAAGTTTTTGTAAAGTAACATTAAAAGTAAGTGCAATCTTGGCTATCGAGACAAGACTGTAACAACATTGAAAAATTAAAAAATTCTACCACAAATCTCCAGGAGAATAGCGAGGTGTCTATACGTGTGAAGATATGGAACAGTGATTATTCTTTAAAGTCAATTTAAAGACAAAATACAACTTAAGAACAGATCCAAGACTAACCTTTAACATGTTAATTCTTGTAAATGAATGAGGTTTACGGAAATAGTTTTTCCGCCTTTTTTACTCAGGCATTTATGTTATGCTGTTACGTCATTATTTTAACTTGAGCGCCATTTTTAGTGCGCCTTTGAGCAATTGTCAATTGATAACTTCGAGCTACTTGTGCTATTCGCTATTGCGTTTCATACAGAGTGAAATGGTAGACAGAGAACGAAGAGCAAACGCAGGGGCCAAAATGTTAGAAATCATGAAGTCCTTGAAGGAAGGCGAAACGACCGATATCGATACCACGCCAGTTCGACCCTCGCCAGCAGCAAAAGGTCAGGACGGTCAACACGAAAAAATTGCTTCCCCGCGTGATATAGCGGACCTCGAATCAAAGTGCCAAGATCTCGAGAGAAAGCTACAGCAGATGAAACTGGAGAATAAATACCGCGACTTGCAGACACAAATACAAAAGGAAACCGAGATGCGTGCTGCAACCCCCCGTCCCGTAGAGGCACTGCTGCAAGCCCCACTAGAAACGGAAACGAGGACTTGGACTCGGGAAGTTCCACAGGAATTTCAAGGTAATTCTATTACGTCTAAGAAAGCTAGGAAAATTCAAGATTACGTTTGGACTGGAACGAGAGACTTGTTAGACGAATCGAAAACGATTGATATGGGCAATGGAGTCAAATTGAACGTAGGAGAGAAAAAGCTATCCCTAGGAGATGTAACGGTAGAGCAGTGGGGGTACGCAAGCCTCCAAATTCTATTTGAGATGATAGCAGATGGTACCTGTACTTTAAGACAGTCTCAAGACTACTTACGCTACACCCAGTCCGTCTTCAGATTAGCTGCTAATTATGTGTGGCCAAGCGTTTTGCTGTATGATAGAGAATACCGTGAAAATCAGTCAAAGTACTCTTACTTATGGAACACTCCGTGCGCTCAACTTCGAGAGTTTAATCTAATACCTAAGCGGGACAACTCTACCACACAGACAGTTTCGCACATGTATAGACAGCAAGTGGACAAAACAGCTACAGCGGAGAAGCCAGTTCACCAGCCAACAACGTTAGCACCCAACAAACGCGGACGAGGACCATTCTTACCAAATGGACGGGAAATATGCCGTCGTTTTAACCAAGACAACTGTGTGCGTTCAGACTGTAGGCTAGCCCACAATTGTTTTATTTGCTACGGGCCTAATCATCCAGCAGTGAAGCATGGCTTGGCAGGAAAAACAACGACAGATCCAAAAAACGCATAGGCAACCCTCCATCCCACGACCTGCAGCTATCGGCCTGGGAAAAACTTATCCCCCCTGATGACTTTGATAGAGAATTCATCTTGCAGGGCGTAAAGGAGGGTTTTCATATTGTTGACAATGTTATAGACCTTGATACTTATGTTGAATGTAGCAATTATAAATCTTCTTTAGTTTTTCATGATCAGGTTGAGTCACAAATTAATTATGAGATTTTGCATGGAAATTATGTTGTATGCGGTAAACCTATGAATATTGTTAGTGCGCTTGGCGCTATTCCTAAGTCCTCTAACAAGGTTAGGCTCATTCACGATGCTAGTCGACCTATTGGCAAAAGCTTAAATGACTATACTTCAGATACTTCATGTACATATATGGACCTTACCCATGCTTGTAAACTGATCTCTAGAAACTGTTTTTTAGCCAAAGTTGACCTTAAAAGTGCTTACAGGTCAGTCAACATTCACCCTAGTAATTACAGATTTACAGGTTTAAAGTGGCAATTTTCAAATGAAAGTTATGCAACGTATATGTATGATGCAAAATTACCCTTCGGGGCTGCTAAGAGTCCTAGCATTTTTCAAAGATTGTCTAGCTGTGTTTGTAGAATTTTGAAATTTCAGTATGGTGTTACAGTGATTGTGTACATTGACGATTTTTTAGTTATCGAAGAAACTTTTGAGAAATGTTTGTTTGCTTTACAAGTTTTAATCAAAACATTGAGACAATTAGGGTTCTGCATCAATTGGAACAAAGTGGAAGGACCGTGCCAACAACTGACTTTTCTTGGTGTGAAGATAGACACTTGTGATCTTACCCTCTCTCTTCCTCAGGACAAAATGGAAGCGCTTCAGGACCTCCTGATGACCTTTCAAACCAAGAAGCGAGCAAGTAAACGTCAACTTGAGTCCTTGATAGGTAAACTAAACTGGGCTTGTCAGGTGATACAAGGTGGCCGCACCTTTCTACGTCGTGTGATCAACGCTAAAAATGTATTACACCGCCAATCGGACAAAGTACTTTTGGATTGTTTTCGAAAAGACTTGGAGTGGTGGATAGCGTTCCTCCCCATATTCAACGGAACAGTGCATTTTTTAGAGACACGTCCTGTTCGTTCCTTGATGACGGATGCTTGCAATGCAGGAGGCGGCGGCTACTTTAGCGGTGATTACTTTTATGTGAACTGGACACTGGACGTGCCAGAAGTCGCAGACAAGCATATTAATACCAAGGAAACTGTGGCTATAATCCTAGCATTACAACGTTGGGCACCTCTGCTTGCGAACAAAAAAGTTATAGTGTACACAGACAATACTACTGCTAAAGCATACATAAACAAAGGTTCCAGCAGAAATACTTTTATTATGGAATGGCTCAGAAGCTTATTCTGGACTCAAGCATTTTATAACTTTAGTGTCTATGCATCCTATGTAAAGGGTAAACTGAACACAATAGCAGATGTGATTTCGCGTTTAAGTGAACCTTACATGCTCACTAAGCTCTATGAAATATTACCATTTGATGGGTCATACATTGTACCTTTCACAGTAAAAGCACTGGTCTCACACATGTCATCTGCTTTTATTTATTGCAGATGGGGCCGAGCTTCGTCAAGCACTGCGCATGGCAGCCAGTCGCCTGAGGACCCAGGGATGGGCGGTTAGCACCAAGAAAACTTACCAAGCCCAACTTACCTGCTATCTGGACTTTTGTGCTAAAGTTAACTTACCTGGAGTACCAGCAGCACCTGAGCAGATTATCTTATACATTGCATACTTGGTGGATGTGAAGTCCTTTAAGTATAGTACCATCAAGAATTACCTGAACATTGTGAAACATTTACATTGTGCTAATGATTTAGATGACCCTATTCATGGAGTGTGGTCCATTCAGCAAACCCTGAAGGGAGCAAAACGTGAACTTGGTGATGCCCAGGGAGCAGCGACACCTATTCAGCCTAGACATCTCTTACTGATTAGGAGTTCCCTATGTTTAGATCTGAAGGAGGACTTGTCCTTTTGGACGGCATGCCTTATCGCCTTCTTCGGACTTCTGCGGCCTGGAAACTTCTTATCTCAGGGACCTATCTGTGTTCCAGACCGTGATTTGTGTATTCAAAATATAAGCCCACATGCCAAGGGCTTCTTGTTATCCCTGAATTGGACCAAGACCCTGCAATTCCGAGAGCACCAACTTCAAGTTACACTTCCTGACTTGCATGGTCACCCACTGTGCCCAGCCAGTGCCTTGCGCAGCTTATTTCATCTGCTCTTCATTGACCCTTTAACGTCTGACACCTCACCACTCCTACAGAAGGCAAACGGCGAACCCCTGTCTTATACCTGGTTTCTGTCGCGACTGCGGAGAGTCTTGCCTGGAGTGGATATAACTGGTCACTCCTTTCGAAGGGGAGGGGCCACTTGGGCCTTCCAGCAAGGATTACAAGGCGAGTTGATACAGGAACTGGGCTTCTGGAAGAGCAACGCCTATCTGCGCTACTTAGAGTCTACCACTGACCAAAAGTTCGAAAAAATGTACCAGTTTGGTAGAGGACTACCTTTCAGTCTTTAGGGGGGTTTTGGGGTTTTTTCTTTTGAGGTTTTAGTCCCCCTCTCCTCTTTCACACATTATTACATGGGTCTGGGAGGTTACATGTACATTCACATGTATGTTCTTTGTGTTTTTATTCTACTTTAAGTTGAGCTATTCACTGTGCATTGCAAATAAATCTTTGTACGCCCAGACTCATCTTTTTTATATATATTGAAGTAAAAGTGCAAAATTATAGTGCAGTATCTTTTTTTACTTCAATTCCTTCCACATTGTTAAAGACTCTCGTCACCGAAAAATGATTTTTTTTCTATTTTCTTCAAAAATTTCTTGTTTAAAGTCATACGACTAGATTCATTCGGTTTAACTCTTTGAGATAGAATTTCTTATTTTTTTTTAACGGTTTTTGATGAACAGCCGACATTAATTCAATAACGCAAAAATCAAATAGATGTCCGCGGCGAGTCCCCTTTCCTGTTTGTTTATGTGTTAATATATTCATCACTTGTCATATCTTTTTCGCAGATTTACAATCCCTGAAACAACTTTATTTGATTTTATTGATGGTTTTGTATTGCTTGTATGGATGGAGCAATTTTTAAGTGTCTGATTCCAATAAACAAATACACCAATATTGTCACCACACAAGACTGATTGATGATACAAGAATCTGTGTGTTAGAGGCCTATCAACTGAAATAAATACGTACTTCGCTTGATGTTCTTTGTTCTCCGACTGCTTTAAAGCAAGGGAAATTCAATTGTTTTGACCGTCTGTCTGACTGTTCTTTCGTTCAATTCATTTTCTTTGAGCTTTTTGCAATGAAACTTAAGGTAATGGCTTTAGTTAAAACCACTGTTGATATTGCTGTAAACAGGTAAAAGGTTGAAAATTTTGTCTACCTGCTATTTTTAGCTTTACTGGTCAGAGACCAGAAGAGCTTATAAATGCGATAGTTATGCGTCCGGCGTCCGTCAGTCTGTCTGTAAACAATTTTTCAAAATGCTACTCCTCCTACAGGTTTGGTCTGTTTCAGTGTAACTTGGCACACAAGTAGACAACACTAAGATACATAATTCTGTATATCGGTTTTTGATTTCAATGAACGGTGTTGCCGTGGTTACTAAAAATAGAAATTTTTGTGAAATTCTTTCAAAATGCTACTCCTCCTACAGTTTTGGTATGATTTCAATATAACTTGGCAAACAAGTAGCCTACACTAAGATACATAACTCTATTTATCGGTTTTTGATTTCGATGAATGATGTTGCCCTGGTTACTTAAAATAGAAATTTCTGTGAAATTGTTACAAAATGTTACTCCTTCTACAATTTTGATCTGATTTCAATTTAACTTGGTACACTAGTTGACTACTCTAAGGTACATAAAAGGGGCGTAGTATCAGGGGGGGCCAGCCCCCCCCCCCCC
>PRKT01000686.1:227887-259812 GCA_003671525.1 Saccostrea glomerata
GTTACTAAAAATAGAAATGTCTGTAAAATTGTTTCAAAATGCTACTCCTCCTACAGTTTTGGTCTGATTTCAGTATAACTTGGCACACAAGTAGACTACACTAAGAACATAAAGAGACTTTATCAACGATCATTATTCTATTTAATGCTGTTTATAAAGTTTCAAATCCCAGCTGCTTAAGTACTCTCTCTTCCTTTGCTATTAGTTCAAACCAGTAGAGCTTCAGTCTCGACAGAGACTTCTGCTATCTAATTATTAAAGAACCCCTGTGCCAGTAGAGTACAGAGATATTGATGACACTGTAGATTAACACCATTTCGTGAATAATTGTTTAATTTTTTCTCTCTCGGTGTGCTTTGGATTGAAATTAAACGTTATCAACTGTATGCACAGCTAATCCATCATTGTGAAACACATTGGAACCTTGAAGATTTTTGTTCGGAGTTATGTAACAACTAAACATATAATTTTTATTTATAAAAAAAATATATATAATGCAAGACAAATAAACAGGTATACGAAAAAGCGGGGGAAGTGGCATTTCAACACATGTCAAGCAAAAGTAAAACCTAAAGTGCTTTCTTTCCATTGCCTACAGCTGCATGATATCCAAGGTTTCTTTTAAAAGACTAATTTGATTAGTCGTGTACATGATCCATTTCTTTGAATTTTGAAGCATAAGTTGTGTGTTCCTTCCTTTGAGTGATTTTGTTTGAATGTTGTTTAACATCCCTCTCGAGAAATTTTCACTCATATGAAGACGCCACCACTTGCCGGTGGAGAGCTGCAAATTTTGTCTTAAAATTGGCATTCAAGGCCATTGAGCAGGAAGTGATCTTTTCCTTCGAGTGCAAATATAAGTATAGGTTTTTAACTGTTGTTGTAATAAATTCAAATCATATCGTTGTTAACTACCCTTTTTTAATCCCCTAAAGATATTGATATAGTCCTTGACTCTTACTTCAGTACAAACTCTGCGTTGTCCTTGTCGTAAACTCTATTTTTATTTCCCTATAAGGTTTTTTGCAGTAATTATTTGTGCATGCTCAATTATTGTGCAATAAAAAATCTAGTGTGGCCTCTCTCTTTCTCCCGATTAAGTTTATAAAAAATAAACAAAAATGAATTTTCGTATCAAGTGTCAAAGAGCGAGCTCTTTCTCATTTGATTTTTTGCACACACCAAAGTTAAAACAGGCTCATTTCTTGGTCGTAAAATTTGATATCAATAGGCAAATATTTTCTTAATCTGAATAAACAATGTAGTGAAATGTTATTGAATGAAAAGCTATAATTCAATAGTAATGTCATTGATTAGTGCGTATTAATGTCAGATTGAGAGAGCAGACGCGGCGGAAGAAATCGGAAAATTGTAATCTCTTGGGTGGACCCCTCAGATTTCAAGGCCCTTGTGACAGAGATTGACGTATCTCTTTTGCAGGATCCATGTTTATTTTTTATACCTTAAGGCCCATCAATTACTATCACCTCTTCCTTTTGCCATCCAATAAAAAAAGCTGTGATTGTTACGTAACTTGTTAAGATCCGTGTAGAACCCGTTATCCATTTCCGAAATTCCAAAAATCGGTTAAACAAAAATTTATCAAATGTAATCTAATTAAGCTTTGTTACCTGAAAAATTGTTAAACCATATGGATAAAGTTTAGGAAATGCACTTTATTTAGTTCTATTCTAATTAAGTTGGTCTTATTTAACTGAAATTATGTAAACAGAAAAATGTAATATCTGTTCATTTCGTCGCTTTGTTCTGTTGATTTTCCAACAGTCCCATTAATTCAAATTAAAAATTTCTTTCATATGATGGGAAAAAAAGGAGATTTATAGTGTTTTTCAAGTGTGTTTAATAGCAGCATCACTTCAGAATACGTCACATGAAATCATAATGATATCGTTCCCGAGTGCCATAATCAACAATTAAATAAAAAAAAACATCTTCATTTAATTTGGAATAAATGGGTATGGTAGACAGAGGTTAAATTTAGGATGACCAACGTCATCGAAAATTATAAACATAAGCTGATCAAGAATCCGGATCCGTGTGTAGAAATAGGCCGATCTTTGATATTCCAAAGCGTAGGAAGCACGTCGTGTGTTCTAGTATCAGATATGGTTTACACGAGATCGCCGGGTTCTGTTGATATTTGTATTAGTATCAACACATCATGTCGGTCTACAAACACATCAAAAAGGAATCACGACTTGATATCTTTTTTCATGTTTGCATGAAAAGGGATGTTGTCATGCTACTTTCTGTCCAATTGTAGAAATAGCTAGAACATCGTTATTTAATAAGACCGACGCGACATAGAGTGTAATCTAATGTTAAGTCAATTAGACCTTTTAGATTAACGAACATAACTTCATCTCGGCATACAATATGTGAGTGGGAAGGGAAATATAGCAACTGCAAATTACGGTCCTTTTTGTGATTTACAACAAAAAAAATAATAGATTGTGAGGTTAACTTGATAGACAATACAATCTCGTAAACAGTGGTATGTGCAAAACCCCCCAAAAGATCGAGTCTAAGAAATGATTTAACACGTTATTGTTTCATCATTTCCCTGTTTACCCAGTCCATTTCTCGTAGAGAAGTCCCTGTCTGCGTCACATTATTTTGTTCTCTAGGTTTAATTAAGAAATCTATGTTTATTAACGGCTATCCAACCGACACTAATTTTATGCACCATGGTTAGGGGTATTCAGTTCCTTCTCGCATTACCTTAAAAGATTAAGCAACTTGTCTTAGATTTATCCTTCCGAGGAACTGTCGGAAAATTTGAAATCACACAATTTTACCAGTCAACAGCATAAAAACTCGCACGACATTTCAACGTTATATACAACCATTCTACTCGATAAAGTAAAAGTCTAGGCTATTTCAATAAAAATGGAATTCGTAAATCAATTTACCTTGTCATTGGTCATTTGCAAAATTAATTTGTTAAAAAACATTCTGATTGTACGTACAAATACTCTGAAGCTAATATTAAAAAGGTGCTCGAGTTTCTGATTGACAATAACCATGTGGTTTTTGGAGACCAGGTCTTCTAACAATCTGTAGGAATACCCATTAGTACCAATTGCGCACGTAAATAGCAGACCAATTGTTGTATTCATTTGAAGCAGAATTTGTCCAAATTCTTATACGTGAAAAGAATTTAAGAAAACTTTTGCTGTGGTCCTCAATTCGACATTTAGATATATCGACGACATATTGTCAAGTTTTCCTGGTCATTTCTATTCTTGTGTCGATACGATATGTCTTGGTGAGATTGAGATAAGAGATATCGCAGAGTCTGAGACATCTATTTCATTTTTAGATATTCTATTTCAAAAAAGATGTTAATGGTAATCTTACAACCAAGCTTTATGATAAACGTGATGACTTGAACTTTTCAATCGTCAATTGCAACTTCTCTTACTTATTCAGCAATATATCTTCATCATCTGCAAACACGGTTTATGTCTCTCAGTTGATTCGATATACAAGAGCACGCTCTACGTATGAATAAATTTCTCAAACGAGGTAAATTATTGATAAAGGAGTTGCTAAAACAAGAATATTAGCAGTCTCGTTTAAAGTCATTATTTCGAAAGTTCTATGATCGATACAATGACCTTGTCAGCAAATACAATTTCATTTAAGTCAAATGCTGATTGACGTTTTCAATACTTATTGTTAGGCCATAATATACACAGTGAGTTGACGACGGATTTTTCCATTATTTCCCATGCAGACATGACAAGAAAAACACGGCGGGTGTAACCGGTCGGCAGGGGATGCTCACTCCTCCATATGGCACCTGATTTCATCTTTGATTTTTTAGAGGTCCATGTTTGCTTTTCTCCAATTTCGTATTGTTTAATGGACTTTTAAGCTTGAATACTGATAGTGATCTCCATACATATATATTTCATAGAATGTATGTGATTTTGTGTATGAGGGCTTCACTGTATGTCTCTAGTTACTAAATATATAGAGGATATTCAATGTTTTGTAGTTGAATATGAAATTTATTTCACGAGTGGGACAGGATTTTTGATATTTTCACGAGTGCGAAGCACGAGTGAAAATATCAAAAAATCCTGTCTCACGAGTGAAATAAATTCCATATTCAACTACAAAACATTGAATTTTCTGTTTATTACATTTTTAAATAAAATCCTTTGATTTTTCCTTTGCCTCTGTCTTTTTGTAATACAGTCACAGGCTCGTGACGTCATAGTTGAGCGGTTGAGACGTCATAGCTATGTGAAGTGAAAACACTGTAAACATTGATTTAGCAACATATTTTGGTTTTGACAGTTTTATTCGCTGTCAGAATGGTTTATTTATTTCCATCTATCTTATATTAGGTCAAGGAAGATTTTTTTATAGTAATATTCGTTATTGAAAGGGAAATCGAGAGTTTTCCCGCACTTCTGATATTCGTCACACTGTGACAGGATATCATTTTGATATCCTTTCACACTGTGACAGGATATCATTTTTATTCAATGAATAAATTACAGTATTTCACGGGTAAAAATGTAATAAATTGGTGTATATTTCGAGTTAAAGTTTCACTCTTCAGCATTCATCAATGCATTCAACGATCAGCATTTAGTGCAGTGTTCTTTTAGCCGAGTGTGTGTTTGTTGTGTTCTCTTTCCAAAATGCATGTTATGTATAAGAAACCCAAATGTTCAGTTAAAGCTCTTTAATAAGGTGGAATGATATTTTTGAATCTACTATCTTAAAGAAACAGAACGATAAATTCAACCGATTTGAAATGCTGTGTTCTGCTCATATTAACTATAATTTACTTGGCAACAGTGCTTTAGGAAGTTCAATATTTAATTAAAAGCAGCAATAAATAAAATGATTTTAAAACCGATAAAATATTTTTGATATTAGAGAATTTTTATCGGGACTAATCGTGACGAACTAGATTTTCAGTCAGATAATGGATGTACTTTTTTAGATTGACTTAATCACGTGTAAATTGGAAAATGTATTAATTATTCAAACGATTAGCGAGACATTGGGGCTGACGAGACGAATTGGGATGCCAGTGACCTTTAGATTTACCCTGTCTGGTGAAGCATCATAGTGTTATTTCAAAGGAATGGAAGGTTTAAATTAATTAAGAATAAAAAAGAAAATTTGCTTCAACCCTCTCCCCCTCATATCCTGGTATTACAAATCATGCAAACAAGAAACATAACTATGTACATAGCAGAACGGCGTCAAACAAGGGCTTATATTAATAATGAATAGTTTTAATTAAAAAGGAAGGTGAACAAATATTAAAAAATCGTTTTATTTACTGATTTCTTAGACATCGTGTAAATTTCTCACCTATTGGTTATTGAAATACGCAAGCAAATCCCACGTGTATTGGTACTGTGATTTCACAATTGGTTTGTCACATTTATAAGTTCTATCTTGGGTTACTCTTTACTTGCAAACAAAAGGTTGTCTACAGTTAAAGGTTATTCCAAGAATTACTTTATTTGACAAGTAATATTTTCTTTTTGAACATAAGATATATATATATATATGTGAAATATTACGCAACCACAAAATTGATTAGTAAGGGATTTGTCGACTTGAAGAAAATCTAAAATTTACATTTTTAACCTGCAACAACCGAAAAATTAATGTACCGCAGAAATAAATGACTGATGTACCGTCGTCTCGACGTTCAGCGATAACCCACCAATCGATGAATCATTTATAGCCTCAACAATAAAAAAACAAGAAAAGTCAGTATTACATGTACGGAACATTACTCGAATGGATGGGACAAACCTCAACATTTCAAGACGACTACCATTTTTGCTATGTTGCATGCATTGAAAATAGTATTTTATCCAATTATGTATGGTTTTTGCATGTGTATTTACTCTTCGTAATATATACTTGATGACTTTCAATTTTTGATGCATTCTGAGAAATAATTGAAATATTTCCCCCTGGGCATCTCTACATATACTCGTAAAATAGAATTTTTAATTTCTAGTTATTGGTGTCTGAAAGAATTTGAGGAAGTGTACAAATGTTAATATACTGGTCTAGACATTAGACTGGGTTTCGAGACCTTACTTCATCACTTAGAATATTCTTGTTACCTATTTATGAATGGAAAAGGAAGGACGTACAGTAGAAAAGTCAGCATTATTTTCAATAATGAATCAAACTTAAAACATTTGTTTATTATTTTTTAACATAAAAAAATCATTTGTTGTGAGGGTGTGTGTGTTTGTGTGAAAATATTAAATACATTAAGATGGATAGCGAGAGTCTCGTGGATTTATCAGAGTCTTTATAGTTCTTGAAGTAATAGACGTTAGCTATAGTCCCCTTAATAAGACCTGCACACCGGGACTAATGAAAAAGAGAGGGAAATGCATTATCACCCTTTACATTGATCTGTTTTAAATGAAAATCAGAGTGCCACCGCGAAAGTAACGCTATTCAACAAATGAGAAATCCACACACGACGATTTGACATAGAGCGCTCTTTTCTCTGTTTGGAGAGTTAGTAATTATTTCACGAACGAAAATTGATTGCCCAGAGAAAAGTCGTTGGCGTATTGTAAATAGATTTTTTTCCTTCTTTAAATACACGAAGACAGTAGGGCACAGGGCCTTTGAAAAATACGATGTAAATAAGTCTGTGTTAAGAAATGTCCTTGGAAAAAGAATTCCTTATTAATTTATAACATATTCCCTGCCGGACACCATAGTTTGCATATGAATGTATCCTTTAGCTTTTAGAATATTTTGATTTTTAAATTATATTATATTTTTTTACAATGTGAAACTAATTTTTAACCTATGAAGAGGATATATTGAGCTATCCGATCGAAGTTGACAAATAATACAGCCACCCACTTCGAGACAATAGAAAACCGATTTCTGTGCCATAAGAATTCCCAAAGACATATAAAGGGGCCGTTTTTAAGGAGAAGGTAATGTTCAAGCAGAATAATAGAGCATAACATATACAGTTGTTTGCATATAAGATCAAATATCATAAGGTCACATAATCAGTATACATGCACTTATATACACGATCACAATGAAATATTCATGCAGTGTAGGTTTTCATAACTTACAACCAAAATACACGTAGGCATTGTTCTTGTCCTAAATGAGTACAAGTAATTACAAATTTTCTCAGGAAATGAACCATAAAAAGGGAAACCGTAAAATAACCAGGAAATCATTAGGATCATTATTGAGAGATTTATTCATAAAAAATTCTCTAATTTAAAACAGAATTCGCGAAGAATATCAACCATTAGATGACAATTCCCGTCTTTGAGATGACGAGGCATTGCTTATTTAAACGGAATGACGCACCAGCTGTTTTTCTTGATCAAAAGTTACGAGTTATTTATTTGAGATGCACTTATACATTGCATTTATATATCATAATGTTAATTAATGCCGCTTGTTATTGCTTAAACTTATGTTTTCAAACTTAACCTACACTGGTCAAGTAATGTCTAAGAAATGATGTTTTTCACTTTGCGGTATGCTAAAGAAAATGATCGTGCTACTCTAAAAAAAAACAACAACGGACACATTTGTTTAACCAATCTCGTTCTTATTATTGCAGTGCAAAAATAACGTTTAAAATCCCATCCAACCAACCACCCCTTCCCACCATAAATATATTTTGCCAAATCCATGGTTTGCTATGAGAAGGATCAAATATCTGTCGGATCAAACGTAAAATGGTAGGCCATAATGTAATTGTGAGGTCTCATTAGATTTTATTAATTGGCAAAGGAAGATGAACGGCTAAAAGATAGATATTCCCAATAATTATACAAAGAAGTCGGTGCTAGAGGAAAGCCCAAATATCAATCTCATCAGTCAAAACGTAAAGAACGAGGTCACAGTGGCACCAAAAGGTCATACGCAAATTTCCTCTATAATACATATTTAGTATCAATATAATTTATAATGTAAATAAAATATTACTACCTTAACAAGTTGATATACAATTTAAGCATAACATTATGGCTGGTAGGAAGGAAAAAATTCTTCCTAGAATTTTAATATCATTTTTGCGCAGACGTGAAGCGAAACGGTTTAACTTTATAGCTATAGTAATAAATTCCTTGAAAGACCGTCTGCTGGAACTGACCCCTTGAGTTCTCTTGATGAATTTCAGTAGCCCTCAGCAAAAAGTAGCAGGTGCCATTCCAATTTGTCTAATTGCCAGTTTAAAATCAGAAGATCCAATCAAGCCAACACTGGAAAGATGTTTTATTTCCTTTTCCGTCTATAGAGCATGTGAACTTTTCTTGTAAGATTTTCTCTTTCAATTCCTTTTGTAATTATCGTTTATGTACTTCGAATTTTTAGCAGTTCCTTTGAATATTTTTAGAATATTAGAATGTTAACAATATATTAAGAACTAGGGCGAACAAGATCTCTTTTTGTCCTTGGGGATTAAAGTTCTATAAAAACTTTACATGAACAATAGCATAGTTAAGCATTTAATGCAAAAACACTAGCAGGTATTGATCCTCAATTAGTTCACTAAATAGATAGGAAAGACAAGGAACTTCGATATTCAATTTGTCATACAAACTTGTGCCGTAAAGTGTTGCGTCGCTGTCAAACAGCAATTCTGTAATGAAACTCAAGTAGAACCCATGATGAATTCGTGCGAAAACTTGTCAAAATATTATTGATTGCGGGGATACTTTAGATGGATCTATCACTTTGTTAAAAGAGAGTATACTTTGTATTTAATCTTAATCTTTATAATCAGTTGCTCTGATTATTCAAAGTTCACGGCAATTTTAGAGGAATGGAGGAAAAATATTTTCGAGCAACAATGATTTCATACGAGATTCCATGCGTTATATTTGTAGCAAAGGGGTATCAAACTTTAATGCATTAATCTCAATGTGCATTTATTTTATGACATTGTTTTTCAATTTTACAGCCGCAGTTCATCAGTCCCTTTGGTAACAACAATAGGACTTTGGTACCAAAAAACGTTAAACGACAATAAAAAGTAAACAATTGTTTGATCAAAATCAAAACAATAAAAAAGCATCATTCCCAGAGATGTTCCGAATAATAAATTTCGAGATTCCCAGAAAAAGCTCTTTTACTAAATGCAAGAATTAATCAGTGCCATTGAATAGGTTGGCATGTGAAAGAGATGAAATACACGACCTGCGACGAGATCGGTCGTTCATTTTTATTTCACTTGACAATTTCTAGTCACTTACAGTGTACAACTCGGTTCTGTGTACGGAAGAGATTCCGGATCTTGTAAATCGACGGTATCTTTAAAAGTGCAATAGAACCGGAAGTTGGCTGCAGTTAAGGAAAGTACCGTGTATAACTAAATGATATTAACGGATTATCATGCTTTTCAATGCAAAATAAAAATTCATGAATGAAGCAGAATTAAAAGCGAACAGTTGCTGAGATAATCGTTTAGTTTAAAGTATATAAAAATGCATTAGATTTCAGACCTAGCCGGGAGGTTCGGTATAGAGCGCTGGCCATTGGTAGCAGATTTGTAGATTACATTGTACTCAAGCATTTTATGCTATTTCAGAAAATAAATGACAGGAGTGTTGCATTTTCGTCATTAGAAAATCGTTCGACAAACATGTACATGTACGTCTTGTGTCTTATACTATTAGAAAGCAGACTTTTTTCTTACTTTCAATTTTGAAAAAAAAAACCGCATGCAATATGAATCGATCGCCACGCACGTTCATCAAAAAATGTTTTCAATCTTTTGATATAAAAGCCAAATTCGGTTCCGCTTAGAAGCTTTGAAACTGTGACTTATATCTGACAATTGTAAATTAATTGGGGGGATGACTTTTAGGTGCCGTTACTAAACAATCGCATATACTTCAACAAGTACATGTATGTAAAACCAAAAATCTCACCTAAGACCGAGTGAGAGATGGAGGATTCATCTGGTTAATTGATTTCAGCATTTATTTATTGACTATTTAACCTTTCATCTAGTTTTACTCTTTTATGTATATGCCGCAAAAATGTCATCAGTCACGCAAAAACAGTCCAATAATTGAGTTCTTTATACTTTTTTTTATTAATCCCTCAAATTTGATATATGATTGTTTTGTGTGTATTAACTTATCGGGAAAAAAATCATTTCAAAATTTTTAATGCTGATTCATTCAACAGTCTTTTAAAAGTATTTCTCATGCAAATTCTAGATAAAACATAAGCAAAACCTATAAAACGTATATGTTATGAGTCTGGGTTCATATTGAGAGAAAATCTAGGCTACAATGACCAGAAGTTATTAGAGGAAAACCAGACGACAGATGTCGTTCAAGTAGTATCGGTTGTGTTTTACATCGTAATGATTGTATACATGTATTCATTATATTATCAAAAATATACATTTTGTCACCCGGCTGTGAGAACCCCTTGTTGCATGGTTTCAAGTGTATTTATGTCTGTCTGCCTACCACTCAACATTAGAAATAGAACAACTCCTCCATAAAGATAAAATAGGTCATTTATTAAATATAAATGACAATAAACGGTTTCAAGTGTATATTTTTCGCTGTAATGATTACTTCGATCTGAAGACAAATTTTTATTTCAATGAGCAATGTTCCCAAGGTGGCCATGCACTTACAAAAATTATCTATCGAAGTTTCCAAATAAAAGAACTCGCACAAAAGATTAAAGAAGTAGGAACACCACGAGCAAGTTTCAATTAATAATTTTACTATATAATGGAAGGCGTTATCATGATTTACTAGACAAAGTATACTAAAATGAAATAATGATCAATTATGTTGTATATCGAGCTAATTTTTCTACAGTTTTTATCTGGTTTAGTAAAGTTTAATAAATCAGAAAAAAGCGCACAATCCTCTTATGACTACGAATCCCATATCTGTTTTTACTGATTTAAAAGTAAATTGAATAGAATGCAAAACAGATTTATTGTCATGCTCTTCCGTGAATGCACGCGGCCATCAAATCTCATTCGTTTGTCTGTTTGTAAGTCAATGTTTCAACTATTTTGATATTTGACCGATAATCACGCAGTGACCTTTTTATTTAAGAATATATGCCCTTAAACCATAAATGATGTCTCATTTAGAATTACACATACTGAGTATATTTCAATTTATAAAGTCTCAATATGAAGCTTGAATTTTAAATCCTTTTTTCGACTACACACGTATTTCAATTCATGCATCTTATAATAGGTTAAAGTTCTTTGATTGTCTATGTTTAACGTGCCTCTCAAGAATTTTTCACTCATATGGAGACGCCACCACTTGCGGGTGTAGAGCTGCAAATTTTGTCCTACACTTAGGGTCTTTGAGCAGCGAGGGATCTTTTGCGTGCCAGCACCTACTTCGACACGGTACCTCAGTATATATAAGGTCTCATCCGAAGGACCGGTCTCCACATCCCACAGTGGGATTCGAACCTGCGACGTAAGGATCAACTCCTTACTTCGCGACTCGAGAGAAGACGCTCTAACCACTGCGCCACGCGGGCGACAAAGTTCTTTAAGTCTTTTTTTAAGTCTATTAAGAAGATATTTTTAAAAGTTTGTTTTTTGTTTGTTTTGAATATATTTTATTGAATGAATCAAATGAATTGGAAACAATTTCTTACAGATGATAACAGTTTTTGTTGTATCTTGTCTAAAAACATACTTAACTTTAGAGGATGGAAAGCTTAGTAATACTTTCTCGAGATATGATAAAAACGAATGCATGTATATATGTTTTATTTGGCATTTGACTTTGCCACTCTAACACAGATCGCGTGCAGTATCCCGTACCTTATAAAGAGCAATTGTTTCCAATTTACGAATACAATATTTCCTTTTTATGACCTCTGGCACTTTAACTGCCCTATAATCTCCGAAAAATTAAATATCACAAAACATCTGAATGTTCTGCAAAAAAAACGCCACATCCTTTCTGGTGCTTTCTACATACTTTCATTCATTGCGACATCATATATTTTTCTTCCTTTAAGGGATGTTATTAAACTGATTTCGAGCAGGAAACGCGACTCTTTCACGCTATTTGATGTTGATTTTCTATTTATTTAGTACTATTGTTTCTAGATATTAATGTTCACTAGGACATAATAATTAAAGATTAGGTTTCCTTCATTACTCCCAATCACGAAAAAACTGCAATATCACTCATCTAGTTTCATAGAAATTTGATTATTGGCCAACCCCCTGTGAATCAAATTATATGATCATGGGATAGATGGCGGTCCAACGTTGGGAAGTGAAGATGTTTAGAAGTGTTCGAAGAAAAAAACTTTATTACGCCGGTCACGTGGTACAAATTTAGTTACAAAGAGGAGACAACCAGTCGGAACATCGCTTGGTCTTTTACCCCAATTATACTAAACTTTCTTTTATACTTGCTTCACGAGAAATTCAGTTTCATTAAATAATATACAAGTATACGTATTTGTAAACTTTTGTCTATTCATTGATTTTGATTTTTGAGAAAACCTTAGACGCAGCAATAAACAGAAAATGAGGAGGGGGTATAAAGTCTCATATACATTCTGTTATGCACATTTTTTCCGCAGCAGAAGAACAAAAAATTGACTTGTAATATGTTTCAATTTAACATAAACGGCTCTTGCATATGTGTAGTGTTTTTAAAAAGGGGATGCTGGCAGAAAATAAATTTAGAAGACCCCAAAAATTTTTGACAAGCAAAAAAAAAAAGGTTTTCCACGGTTTTCCAAACAGTGTTAAAATCTTATTTAGTTGGGAGGTCAAAATTTTAGGGAAATAATTCATTGCATTCGGAATATTTTACATACTGAGACAAAAAAAGATGGAGGAGGTTAGGTTGGTTCGGCCTTTCCATGAACATGTAATGCTACATTAACAACTTATAAGAATTATGTTTGAAAATAAACTAGGGCCAGTCCCCTTAATACTAATTGTCTGCAAGAATTTCTTACCATATACGTGTATGTACTTATACGTAAAATGTATATTATTTGTTCAGTTAACTATAGTAATTTCAGATTAACTTAACTATTAGTCATGTTATTATAATATTCATATACTACTATGACATGCGTCGGTTTTGAGCAATTGCAATGAACTGTTTTGAACAGAAGCACCCTCTGGATGAGATCAAGAGTTTTGTTATAGTAAATTAAAAGGAAATTAAAAGTTTTTTGCACTCTAACACAAATTTTACCACAGTGAACCATTCCATTTTTATATGCGTTAAGTTGATGTTTTGTACGTACTTTACGAGCGAAACTGTTGAAAGTTGGTGTACTAAAAAAAATCGAACGCCCATGTAATCAAGATCAATCTATCCAAACAAAATCTTAATTTGACGATGGTGGTGTCGCTTGGCTTTTCCTATTAACACCACTCATTACGATCAAGGGGAGAGAGGTCCCGAATCACCGATTTTAATGTTGTCGGAGATCAAGCACGTCAGATGCAACTGATGCTAATCTAAAGGACGAACCCAAATGTGCTCGTCCGTAAAGTCTCAGTGGACCCAACGTCAAATGGGACAATTATTTCTGGTATGAAGGTTTAACAAAGTCCTGACTTTAAGATTTCCTAGGCAGCAAAGCACCATGCTTTGAAGAAATTAAAAGATTGAAGAGCCAGCTATGCTAAGAAGACAATTTTGACCCCTGATCAAGCGACACCAAAGCCAGTGAATAAACCAGTCAAACTTTAAAACACGTCAAAAAATATTGAACTATTAAACTAACCTAATTTGTGTTTCTTGATCTGTTTTTTGTTTAACGTCCCTTTGATAATTTTTCGCTCATATTTAATGAGAAGCCATTGTTGCCGTTGGAAGGATGCAAAGTTTGGCCTGTAATCGTTTTGAGCATTTACTGCGACATGGGACCTACATTTATAGGTTTCATCCCAAGGACCGCTCTCTACGTCCCGCAGTGGGATTGGAACCCGCGACCTAAGAATCAACTTCTTACTCCGCGGCGCAAGAGTAAATAACAAATAATAATAAGTGACAATAAGTCGTAAATTCCGAAGTGGCGACATGATAAAAAAATTCTCCTTATATTATTTCTGTAATAAGTTATAAGATTCTCCTGCTTTTTTTGCACAGGCACCTGACGTTACTTAAAAAATATACACATACCTAATAATAAACGTTTATTATTAGGTATGTGTATATTTTTTTGTATTAAAAGAAAAATAAGTAACGTCAGGTGCCTGTGTTTTTTTGCTATTAGTTATTATTAATGTACACATATAGGCAACTGAAAGATTTTTGAGAAAAAAGGTTGTCATCACTTTGATACTTTTGACGTCTGATATTTTCAGAGCGTGGTAAGACATTTTCTTCAAAGGATAAAAGTTACAAGATGTAATTATTCGTAATCTAAACGAAAAAAAATTAATAATACAATTATTCAAATCTTATGGTCGGAAAAAAGTACGTACATGTATATAATTGTAACATACATTTTTAAAACATCCGAACATAATGTGCTAAGTTAATTTCAAGAGGTGTCAAGAAAATTGTGATTATTTTATGTTGTGTGTAGTTTTAACACAAATAATTATGATTCTTTACATATTTTAAAGGGAAACTGCATTTGATTGTATTTTTACATATGACAGTTTATATCACTATTCAAACTTGGTACATAAAGGTTACATGTAGTTGAACAAATCAAGACAAATTTTCCTGTGCTTGCTTACGTTGCAGGAAATTGATTTTTGTTGAATTTTACTACCCTCTCTGTCTTTTCAATTTATTTAAATAAACTGGAAAGACACTCAACAGATTTAGACATTACTCTGGTATCCGAGATCTATTGCTTTAATGAGGTACCGTGCTTAGTAGAGGAGTTATGTCGATAGTTTTAATTAGCGCTAACTCCTGTTATCAATGATTACTGGCTTAATATGTAAACAGATACCATACACTATCAATTAATAAATTGAATAACAGAATTAAAGTCCCTCTCCGAATGTTTCCTAAAACGCAGTAATTCATTGGTCAAGTTATATTCTGTTCATCATTTTCAATATTTTCCGGATATGAGAGTTTCCTTCTCACAAATACCTGACCTGAGTATTAGCAAAAATTATAGATTACTTCTCTTCAAATAAAATTTATGTGAAAAGTTTGATCGCTGTTCTAGGAAGTTGAAATATCAGAACCCATTATTGCGTGTAGGGTATAAAGGTAAACAGTAGTAAGAAATCATGTTCATATTTTTCATCGACGTAAAATCCAATATTTTGCATTTATTAATTAACTTTTTACAAGAACGCACCAATAAAAGGCTTTCCAGTCAAATTAAAAAGAATTTTTTCATAATTTCTGATCACTGTGGATTAATTTTGTCGCAATTTTTATTCGAATAAACATTTTGTTCAGCTTAGCTTTAGTGTACCCATAGGGAATTAACACCAATTGTTTTCTTGGAATCGTTTGGAATCGAAACGAAAAACTGATCACGGTCGTCATTTTTATAATTAATTGTCTGTTTAATGCGAGATCTAACCCTTTAGAAAAGAGATACTCTTGAGCGTAAATATTGACATAATGCAATCTATTCACACTGCACTTGTTCGAACACTCTCCTCAGGGAATTCTACGGTGCCCTTATTCTGCTAAAGGACACAAGCTGACATTCTCAGTCACTTGTAACCTGATATATCATGGTACCGAGAGGTGTTCGAAATGCATTCTGTTAATTATGTAAGTGGGACGGGGAAGCACGATGGTACAAAATAAATACATCACTGGTAAAACCACTAGATTTCTTTATGTGACAAAGATGAAGATAACGTATAGTAATTAATAGATCTTAGGAATCTAAAAACAAAACAAACTTGTAAAAAAAGTCATAAAACACGGACCCTCCAAATTTTCAGTGGTTGGATCAGATGCCTATTGGAGTGAACATCCCCTGTTGACCGTTCACACCCGCTGTGTGTCCAGTTTATTGACTAGAACGATTTTAACATTCTGTAGTCAAATGTATTAAATAACAAAGGTCTTACAATGGATATGAAACAAGTCAGCCATATGTGACCAAATGATTGGTTAATTTTGTTACATGTAACAATGTCATTGTGATCATAAAATCAACGAAATGCTGTTTTTAAATGAAGTTTTCGTAATCTCTGTATAACATAAACTTACAAGAACCTTGTACTGGGTCCGAAAAAAAATCTTAAATGAGAGCTTTCTTTTATCATATAGATTAAAATTTGTTAATAGCATGTTCCATGGGTAGCTTTGGACCACACCATGGGTTCAAAATTCTACATAGAAATACACAAGGAAAATCTTTAATTTAAAAATCTTTTCAAGAACAACTCAGCCATTATTTAATAGTCATAATTATATATACCTAGGTACTTTTAAATGTACATAGAAATATTGTTTTTCCCCAGAAACAGTAAAGATATGGTAGGTCAAATAGAGGGAAGAATCTACAGCTAGTAGTAAAGATTCAAATTTGTTCAAATCATGACAACCCATCCCTGGGAGCTACAATGGACATTCATAGTTTGATATGGAAATGCATGGGAAAATCTTTAAAGAGTCTTTTCCTCAACAACAGCAAATTTATATTACTTATATTTATAAGGAAGCATTGATTGAAGTATGGGTCAAATCATGACCCCTTGGGGTAAGATTTGGTCTTAAACGGTGATCCAAGTTTAAATGAATATATGTGGGATGAAGAATGTGCTGATGAAGAACAGAATGACAACAGTTACTCAGGTGAGCATTTTGGCCCATAAGCCTCTTGTATATAATTTTAAAAAATGCTGAGGAAGGATAATTTTTAATATTTATTGCCACTTACACATTACATTTACTGTAACATTGTTAAGCCTTTAAAACTACCAGGTAGAAGGCACAGACAGAAAATTGTTCTTGAAATTACTAGAGAGGGTTGTTCATAATCTTTAGGAAAATATATCATCTATAAATAAATAACTGATAGCTTAACTCATTTTAGCAAATATTGATTGGAATATAGATTTTCACATACATGTACAATGATTTATAACTGTACAAAATAGATAGTAAATAACGTAAAGGCTGTTCCATGAAATTATAGCACTCTGAAATATTTGTTAATGCTGAATTATATAATTATAAACTATTGGAAAATATTTGTATCAATTGTATGCATCCACACTATGCTAAGACCTTTCACCTTTTATTGGAACATCCTACATATATTTTTAAAAAAATGCACTAATATAAAAATATTTTCAATGATTATAAAAAAGTCTTTGAGGTTTAAGAAATTGCTCTTCCTTTACTTACATTTTGAGCTCAGTTAAAAATGGTCTGAACAATAACACATTCAGAAAACAATAACAAATAAAATAAAATCACTGTTATAACAATACAACAACTTTCAATAACATGACATGATGGCATTCAACAGGATTGAATTGATGGCACCAATATTAGAAGAGTAATGTGTTTATGGTGATGGGAAAATTAAATCATTTCTGTTTTAAAAGAATGGCAAGCAAAAATTTGTTTATATTGTCTATGATTTCCCTCTGATCTTAAGATATGTGTTTTTACAGTTCTAAGTTTGATTGCTTCTTCATAAATGGTAATGCCCCAGACAGAGGAATGTACTAGTATATGACTGTTGCAGAACTTTGTGATCCACAAACAAACAGAGGGGGGGGGGTTAATATCATTATACAAGAATAATTCATATTACAGATGTATAATAATCATAAACAGTAACAAATTCTTTTCTTTTAAATAACAACCTTACAAAAATAATGTACAAATATACATACATGTACATGTATATATATATTAATATCATGGTCATTGTATATAAAAAATCTTCATTGCATGCTTTTTAATCTTTTGAATTATCTTTTTACATATCAATCTAAATTCTTTTCCCCATAAATACAGCATGTTCCTCCTTTTAAAATTATTTTGATTTTTAAAGGAAATATGGCAATTTTTGGAAAGTGTTGAACTCAAATCCATATTGCTCAATACAGTAGAGAAATGATTATGTTTGATACACATGTTCAGAGTTGATTTAAAAACAAAATAATTTTCAATAAATCAGATTCAATTTTACTGTTAATCCTATCGATAAATTACTCCAATAGAGAAGTACATTAGGACTAGTAGTGTAAAATGTATGCAACAAAAGTAATAAAATTACAGTGTAATACAAAATGATAAAAAAATGAATGGTAGAAATTGATTGCTTATTTTAGTTATGGCTTCTTCAAATTAAAATGTACATGTATATAAAAATAAAATTGAAAAAGTCAGCATTCATTGTGATATTAATAGTATGATGAATGGAAGCTCAAATTTTTTAATCTTGTGATACATGACTTCAACATTTGAAAACTGTGGTTTCTTGATGATTACATGTAGTATCAAGTTTATAATATAGAACTGTATTGTTCATGAAGATTTGTTTTTACATTTTCTATGTTAAGTTTGTTCCATCTGTTGTAGGTCCCTTCTGACTCCAAGTGATATATACTAGTAATATGTAACTTGTACACATTTGAAAAGAAAATGTATATAGAGATGCTTAAAAATAACTTGTAAAAAGAAAAATTAAACATTGATATGCAAAAAAAGTTAAAAAATTTAAATCTCTTTCCCCTTCATCCCATGAGCTTGAGGGTCATGTCATGTGTATACATGTATAAAAGCTTTTCACTTTTTTTTCCTCTTCAGATACAGTGGTTACTGATTTTTTTTATTTTTAACTAACCCCGCTATTTTTTGTTATTGTCAAATTTTTAAAGACTCTTTTACAATGCTTTAATTCAGTATTCTGAAAAGATTGTCAGAAATTTCTCTACATAAATATATGTATTGAAAGATCAAGATGAGTAAAATACCATGAGAACTTGAGGAAGATGAGATATAAAACACTTAAAAAATGAGTCTCAACTTAGAAAATATATTAATAGAATGAAAAGAAATAAAGCTCAGTACCAGTAACAAGATAAAAAGTAACAAATGATATGCACAATAAAAATGGCAGTTGAAATGTATCAAAAAGAAAAGATTAAAAAATGTACTATACTTGTCTTGGTAAATGTATTTGGGAGCTCAAGTATTAGCTGGATTTGAACAAATACAAAAATAATCTTACAAAATGCCGTGGAATCATTGTTGTTCATGGGGGACCAATGCTCATGGATTTCATAGGGTCATCATTAAGGATGTGCGATTTTATTGGTATACCGGTATATCGCAATTTTTTGTTGCGTGATACGTATCGTGATACAGAGATCTAAATACCGGTCTTTAGGTACATATTATAAAATCCAAAAATTATTCATTTATTTGTTCAATCTTTCAAATAATTCCAGCAAGTATAAAAAATGATTAAAAAGTGAAAAGAACGGCATCTTACCATCCAAACATAATTGATTTGTATACATAAAAATTTCAAGAAAGTAAAATTTTGTTTTTCTAGCATATTTTTTAGAAAAATAATGACTTTTCATATAAAATCATTGTAAAAATATTATGATATTATCGTGATATTGTGGGGAAAAAATCGTGATATATCCCGATACGAAATTTTTTGCGATACCCATCCCTAGTCATCATTGCTCATGGATTGAATTCCCAATCAACACAATTTTGCCATTGTATAGGTTAATTCAAAGACTCTATTGCAAGTACATGTATCTGAAAAGCTCAAAATTTTTTCAAGAACAATGCAGTCAAAATTTTGTTGTCCCAAAACATCGATCCTAATGATTTAAAATGGTTCCACAATAGACTACTCAACATCAAATTCACAAAACATTACAGGTTTACAGTCTTTGAACAGTTCATGTTTGGAATTTCTTACACAAAGAGAAATAACTCTAAGGAAAGATGGTAAAAAAAATAAATTTGAAAAAATTTCTAGATCAAGAAGCTGTATCTTGGGAATTTTCAGCATTACCTTCATCTTTTAGCTCATAGGAGACCAAGCTTGGCCGATTATCGTCCACTTTTGGTTTAAGTTTAAATGCTCTCACCATAGCAGCGAGCCCTCGGAATTTTCTAAATTTAACTTTACCGCCATCATGACGCCGTTTCTTTAATCTCCCTGCATACACATCTTTCTCGTGAGGCACGCGTCTACCAAACTTCCACAACAAAGCCCCAAAGGTCACAAATGCTGCAACTGCAGGAATAAACGCAATTAGTTTGATTGCGATATGATAGCCATTATAGCGTGCGTTCATAACCGTGTCCCCAGCCAGGTAGGTGGCATTGGTGTTGGGGTTAATGGTCACTGATCTATAACTGTAGGACAACTGGGTCTCATTGAAGGTCTTTAGGCTGTACTCATCTGTGACACTGTGGATCTTACCATCAGAATCTGTGTACTGACCGTAGTCAAACGGATAATAAAAGATCTGATTCTTCCACATGTTCAGATCCAAAATCATGACTAGAAATAGGATTCCATAGTTAAACCACTTTCCTACAATTGTATGAAAACACAGATTGTTAATGCCTGTCCATTTTTCTGTATTCTTGGAGAATTCAAAATAATTTAATTTAACCATTAAAGAATACATGTGTATTTTAATTAATTGTACATACAGGTAATAGATATTTTTATACAACTAGAAATATGTCCATAGGTCATGAGTTGCCTGCCCAAGGTTCATAATTAATGCAATGTAATTCATCTCAATGCAACAAGAAAGAAACTATAAAGAGGTCAAGGTCATAAAGGTCATAAAATTATGACACAATTGAATACTCATTTCTAATTTGCATTTAGAATAACTGTCAAAATTTTTGGTTTCATGATGTGAACAATCGATTGGCTTGCATGATAATTTGCATAAACGCGAAAGGCATTCACTAGTATGCATAAAATTATCAAACAAGCCAATCGATTGATCATCATCATGAAACAAAAATCTGACAGTTATTCCTTAAATTTAGTCTCTTGATTCCGCTAATCCACTTGCTACAAGCCCCTTCCTCTGTCTCTATTTTTTCCTGCCCCACACATAATTTTTTTTAACCACGCCTATCGATGAACCAATAAATTTATGTAGAAATAAAGTATTTTACACTTTGTAATTTTATCTTGGACAAAGACATTGGAAATGTAATTATTAGTGTATGAAGTTGGATAAAAATATCTTGCTATGATATCTTTTAACTTGTAAAGTAAAAGGTCCTGTGATATGACCATGCTTTTTTACCTGTGATATGAACCTGCCACACCTCCCTTTTCAGACATTTAGGAATGTCGAATTTGATGTGAGCGGTATTTATACCAGGAAGTTTTATATCTATTGCACTCACAAAATGGGGGAAATCCCAGTCCTGAAACAGAGAGAGAATTATGTAATTATTAATGTATCCTTTTAGAATTCCAGACTACCTGGAACCTGTGAAAGCATTTTAAAATTAAACTCTACATCAAATGTAATTAGTACTAATAGTGTAAATGAAACCCCTGGCATAAGGATAACATTTTATTTAGACATGATAATTCTTTAAATTTCCTTCTAATTTTTGCCAAATTAAAAAAAATTCTCTTAAATGAAAGATGAAATTTCAATTCATCTCAATTTACTCAAACGGTTTTGGTAAATCCTCTGCCTAAACAGGCACTAATGCATATGGTTGTGAAAATGAACAAATTAATGCTCTCAGAATAAGTTATTAATCGGAACCAACTTTTCCCTGTGTAACCACAATATGTTAAATAAATCAGGCTACTATCCCAAATGCCTAGGAATTTTCTCATTAAACCAAAATTATATTACACCAACTCCTACCAAATATTTATTGGAAGCTCAAATAACATCAGATTTTTGCAATATGTATACTGTATTACTCCTGAGTCATATTCCTTGGCTTATGTATCTCATAAATGTATAAGATTATACTTTTGCAAAGTTTAAGCAAGATGACTGCATGCAGATTGACATAAGCAAATTTTTGTCCCTTTGGCTATACAGACATATTGGTTTGCTGGAATGTCAATACCGTCTAGCACACATAATCAAATATATCAATTTAGTCACTTTCTTACATCATTCCTGTAGCATGCATTAAATAGGGTTCAAATATCAAGAACTTTCACGTATTTATCATTCTAAGGTAAAATTTTTAGTACTTTTGAAAAAAGATATAAATGTATAATGGATAAGAGTACACTTGAAACTTATTGATAAGGATCTGCTGTAAGATAGATAACTTTTCTTAATTTATCCCTAAAAAAAGGTGCAGACGTGTCTAGTTTTCCTCTACCATACATATTTTCACAGTGAAAAATCTCACTTTTGATATACGTGCACTTCACAGTAAAAAAATTTTGCTTTCAAAACATACAATGGATAAATTACAGTATTTTCCTATTAAAATTGCAATAAATGCTTCTCTACCTGTAGAACAATGAAAATATCCATCACAAGAATGAAAGAAGCTAGCATGGCCCTGGACACCTCATTGCTGTGGAGAAAGTCACGGTTCAGTTTGTCCCACTGTATGTAGTCTGTGGCGATCACGAGCACCACGATAAAGGAGGCCAGCGTGGTGATGGTCCAGAACAGGATGATCCGGCGGTACCCTGTATTCCACCACTGACGTGCCCCCACTGCCCACTTTGGGTACAACTTTTCTTGGAGCATCATGTCTGTTACCTATATATAGGTTTATTGCCAATTAAAACTTATTCATAGCAATTCTGAACTTATTTTTCGAACCAATGAAAAACAAATGATGCTAGTTACCTATGTATAACTACATGTATTATAGATTTATCTAAATTACATGTCTCGACTGTATGTTTTATAGCACAGAATTAAATCTTTCATCCTATTGTATCATTAAAGCATTGATAATACCAATCAGTTTTCACAGGATGGAAAAGAGAAAATATTTAGTGGATATAAATATTTATGATAATAAATTTCTTGCAAAACTTATAAAATGGAAAGTATACAGCAGAGTTACAAAAGTTATTTAATTACCATCCAGGCGGTAAAGAAGTCACCACACCAGGTGCCAGTGGCGGCCATCTTCATGAAGATGGAGTTAGAGACGCCCATGAGGTCAGAGATTCGGTAATCCTCCGTGTCGCTTCCTCCGATCAACAGGAAGACATTATAGATCCAGGAGAAGATGAAGACGCTGATCAGCGTCGTCAGGAACATGACCATGAAGGAACCCATGTCGTCCTCAAACATCCTCAGCCGACACAGGCTGTCTACAATAACCAGGGTACAATAAAGCACTGGGTATAATAGAGATTGTTAGTTTCAGATATGAATCATTCCTTTGGGGCATTGAATAAAATACTTTTAGATGAAATAATGTAATTTTAACATGATGTCATTCAAGCTAATAATTATTACAGTGAATTTTTTTTATACATTTATCCAGATATCATGATATTCATTTTTTTGTATACAGTGTATTTCCTTTGAAACATCATGATGGTTTAACTAATTATTACACAAGGAATGAGGAAAATTAATATAACATACTGTGAGTACAGCAAAATTAGGTTCATGGTGTTTCTGTTTTGCATGGCCATTGTGAATTTGTGAATTTTTGTCATTCTTTTCTCAAACAACTAATCTAAAACTTCTAATTTCCACTAGTAAAAACAAATGTGAATATTGCACTAATGTTAACTTAAAAATAATTTGTTAACAATGCAATAATAGCATGCAGCATGCTTTACACATTCAAATAAAGTTTTTTTTTTTTTATCAAAAGAAAATAACAAATAACTGTTACACTAAAGACATCATATCCAACTTAATTTTTTCAACAAAAAGTCCAGATCCTAACATGTTATATATATTGTTTTTGAGTTAAAATACATTAAATTACCTTACAACATAGACCGCTGCTAATAAAATTGATATCAAGATATTTATTTCTATTAAAATCTACCATTTAAAATGGTTAAACTCAGGCATGACAAGATATTAAGTTACACTAAATAAGTCTTAATTAACTTGTTTGACAAATGCTGAAATCATTTTCTTTTTGACGGTTAGTCATTAGTTAACTTAAACAAACATCAAGATCATTCAGGGATATAAGGTTCTATTTCATATCAAATACAACAATCTAAGAGCTTTTTCATATACCGGAGGTATTACAACAAATAAACATATACATGAATGTACAACATCATCACCCAAATTATTGCATTTTACACTAAATGTTAAAATTAACCCTCCCATTTAAATTACTAAAATATTGATTCTATTTTAAAACATGCAAGTACAAAATACAACTGTAATTATTTTCTCCTGCTTTAGCGAAAGAGACGGAAAATTAAATCTCATTCATCAGTCTGTCTGTTGGTCTCTCACAAAAACCTGAACCTTAGTCATATCTTTTGAATGAGAAGAGATAGACTAGGTGCTTTCATACGAGGGTTGTTCGATATGTATTGTGTAATGTACGATATCTCAAAAGCATTCGATTCAAATAGTCAAATGGACATTACATCCCTTCAAAGTATTCTCTGTGATTTGAAATACACAATTTTAATCTCTGAATCTATTTCTGAAATGCGTCACGGTACGCTGATTTAGGTATACCTCTGAGGCACTGACTGACGGCTGAGCCAAGGGCCTGTCGGGACTTGTATCGACGACCAGATAAGAACTATTTACTGGTAAGTTTTGGAAAAAGGAAAAAGTCGCATGGTGCTAGATCCGGAGAGTATGGTGGGTGTGGCAAGACGGTAACCTTCTCAGACTTCAAAAATTGCTTCACAAGCTCTGATGTATGTGATGGAGCATTATCATGAAGAAGGCGAACATGCCTAAATCCAAACACAGGACGTCGTTTCCGATATTATTTCTTGAGCTTTTTCAGTACAACATCTCGGTAATACCGACCTGTAACACTTTTGCCCTTCAGCACTGGAATTTGTACGGCTAAACCATCACAAGAGAAGAATAGGACCTTCTTTGTGCTCATTGTCCTTTTGGCAACTACAGGCCTTCTACCATGTTTGGTTAGCCATAATTTGTTTCCAACTTTTCTTTACTGGTTCGAAATAGTGAACCCATGTTTCGTCACCAGTAACTATGTTTGCAAATTGTCTGATTGAAGTTTGGAAAAATTTTTAGCAGTCGCTTAGCGGTTTGTATTCGTACCTTTTTTTGGTCATCTGTCAATATATGGGGTATCCATCTGGCAGAAATCTTTCGTACTTTCAAAATATGCTTCAAAATGAAATGCATCCGCGATAGCAATATGCCAACAGCTTTGGCAATATCACGAATCGTGTACCTGCGATCACTTTCAATTATTTCCTCGAATTTTTGAGACATTTGTCTTGCCTGATACAGTCATAGGTCGACCCGATTTTGCTGCATCTTCGACAGACTCTGTGCCAGTCAGAAATTTCTGTCTATACACCTACGAACTGTCTCTTAAGATACCTTATCAGACCCATAAACTTCCCCCAATTCAGTAAAAATCTGCTTTACCAAATTACCGAGTTTTGTGCGAACTTTTATATAAGCTCTAATTTCTTCAATATTCTCAACCCTTTTCAAAACCATTTTTACAACAGTGGTCAACGACTGGCTCTATTGAAATGATGATTATTTTATAACCATGTGTAGATGAAGGCTCGTGTTTATACTGTTGGCAAGGTATTGAATAGAGTTATCCAGGCATATAAATATCGACGAAATCGTGCAAGGCGTTATCGCGCTGTGGTACAATACACAATACATATCGAACAACCCTCGTATTTCACATATAAATTACCTGTGACAAGACCTTTCCAAACATACTTTAGTTTTTGACTCTGTAACCCTTGACCTTGAAGTTTTACCTACTTTGAACATTGGAGGGGGGGGTAGGCAAAGAGTCACAGCACTGCAATTAACTTTCAATACATGTAGATAGTATGAGCATTGATATTATAACATTGATTTATTTGTTTGTTATTTGTTATTCATCTGAGTATCTTAAGTATCATCTTAAACAATGTCTTTTTAACATTTCCTGCTAAGAGTCCAAAAAAAGTAAAAAAAAAAAAAAAAAAAAAAATATGCATTCTGAGAAATAATTGAAATATTTCCCCCTGGGCATCTCTACATATACTCGTAAAATAGCATTTTTAATTTCTAGTTATTGGTGTCTGAAAGAATTTGAGGAAGTGTACAAATGTTAATATACTGGTCTAGACATTAGACTGGGTTTCGAGACCTTACTTCATCACTTAGAATATTCTTGTTACCTATTTATGAATGGAAAAGGAAGGACGTACAGTAGAAAAGTCAGCATTATTTTCAATAATGAATCAAACTTAAAACATTTGTTTATTATTTTTTAACATAAAAAAATCATTTGTTGTGAGGGTGTGTGTGTTTGTGTGAAAATATTAAATACATTAAGATGGATAGCGAGAGTCTCGTGGATTTATCAGAGTCTTTATAGTTCTTGAAGTAATAGACGTTAGCTATAGTCCCCTTAATAAGACCTGCACACCGGGACTAATGAAAAAGAGAGGGAAATGCATTATCACCCTTTACATTGATCTGTTTTAAATGAAAATCAGAGTGCCACCGCGAAAGTAACGCTATTCAACAAATGAGAAATCCACACACGACGATTTGACATAGAGCGCTCTTTTCTCTGTTTGGAGAGTTAGTAATTATTTCACGAACGAAAATTGATTGCCCAGAGAAAAGTCGTTGGCGTATTGTAAATAGATTTTTTTCCTTCTTTAAATACACGAAGACAGTAGGGCACAGGGCCTTTGAAAAATACGATGTAAATAAGTCTGTGTTAAGAAATGTCCTTGGAAAAAGAATTCCTTATTAATTTATAACATATTCCCTGCCGGACACCATAGTTTGCATATGAATGTATCCTTTAGCTTTTAGAATATTTTGATTTTTAAATTATATTATATTTTTTTACAATGTGAAACTAATTTTTAACCTATGAAGAGGATATATTGAGCTATCCGATCGAAGTTGACAAATAATACAGCCACCCACTTCGAGACAATAGAAAACCGATTTCTGTGCCATAAGAATTCCCAAAGACATATAAAGGGGCCGTTTTTAAGGAGAAGGTAATGTTCAAGCAAAATAATAGAGCATAACATATACAGTTGTTTGCATATAAGATCAAATATCATAAGGTCACATAATCAGTATACATGCACTTATATACACGATCACAATGAAATATTCATGCAGTGTAGGTTTTCATAACTTACAACCAAAATACACGTAGGCATTGTTCTTGTCCTAAATGAGTACAAGTAATTACAAATTTTCTCAGGAAATGAACCATAAAAAGGGAAACCGTAAAATAACCAGGAAATCATTAGGATCATTATTGAGAGATTTATTCATAAAAAATTCTCTAATTTAAAACAGAATTCGCGAAGAATATCAACCATTAGATGACAATTCCCGTCTTTGAGATGACGAGGCATTGCTTATTTAAACGGAATGACGCACCAGCTGTTTTTCTTGATCAAAAGTTACGAGTTATTTATTTGAGATGCACTTATACATTGCATTTATATATCATAATGTTAATTAATGCCGCTTGTTATTGCTTAAACTTATGTTTTCAAACTTAACCTACACTGGTCAAGTAATGTCTAAGAAATGATGTTTTTCACTTTGCGGTATGCTAAAGAAAATGATCGTGCTACTCTAAAAAAAAACAACAACGGACACATTTGTTTAACCAATCTCGTTCTTATTATTGCAGTGCAAAAATAACGTTTAAAATCCCATCCAACCAACCACCCCTTCCCACCATAAATATATTTTGCCAAATCCATGGTTTGCTATGAGAAGGATCAAATATCTGTCGGATCAAACGTAAAATGGTAGGCCATAATGTAATTGTGAGGTCTCATTAGATTTTATTAATTGGCAAAGGAAGATGAACGGCTAAAAGATAGATATTCCCAATAATTATACAAAGAAGTCGGTGCTAGAGGAAAGCCCAAATATCAATCTCATCAGTCAAAACGTAAAGAACGAGGTCACAGTGGCACCAAAAGGTCATACGCAAATTTCCTCTATAATACATATTTAGTATCAATATAATTTATAATGTAAATAAAATATTACTACCTTAACAAGTTGATATACAATTTAAGCATAACATTATGGCTGGTAGGAAGGAAAAAATTCTTCCTAGAATTTTAATATCATTTTTGCGCAGACGTGAAGCGAAACGGTTTAACTTTATAGCTATAGTAATAAATTCCTTGAAAGACCGTCTGCTGGAACTGACCCCTTGAGTTCTCTTGATGAATTTCAGTAGCCCTCAGCAAAAAGTAGCAGGTGCCATTCCAATTTGTCTAATTGCCAGTTTAAAATCAGAAGATCCAATCAAGCCAACACTGGAAAGATGTTTTATTTCCTTTTCCGTCTATAGAGCATGTGAACTTTTCTTGTAAGATTTTCTCTTTCAATTCCTTTTGTAATTATCGTTTATGTACTTCGAATTTTTAGCAGTTCCTTTGAATATTTTTAGAATATTAGAATGTTAACAATATATTAAGAACTAGGGCGAACAAGATCTCTTTTTGTCCTTGGGGATTAAAGTTCTATAAAAACTTTACATGAACAATAGCATAGTTAAGCATTTAATGCAAAAACACTAGCAGGTATTGATCCTCAATTAGTTCACTAAATAGATAGGAAAGACAAGGAACTTCGATATTCAATTTGTCATACAAACTTGTGCCGTAAAGTGTTGCGTCGCTGTCAAACAGCAATTCTGTAATGAAACTCAAGTAGAACCCATGATGAATTCGTGCGAAAACTTGTCAAAATATTATTGATTGCGGGGATACTTTAGATGGATCTATCACTTTGTTAAAAGAGAGTATACTTTGTATTTAATCTTAATCTTTATAATCAGTTGCTCTGATTATTCAAAGTTCACGGCAATTTTAGAGGAATGGAGGAAAAATATTTTCGAGCAACAATGATTTCATACGAGATTCCATGCGTTATATTTGTAGCAAAGGGGTATCAAACTTTAATGCATTAATCTCAATGTGCATTTATTTTATGACATTGTTTTTCAATTTTACAGCCGCAGTTCATCAGTCCCTTTGGTAACAACAATAGGACTTTGGTACCAAAAAACGTTAAACGACAATAAAAAGTAAACAATTGTTTGATCAAAATCAAAACAATAAAAAAGCATCATTCCCAGAGATGTTCCGAATAATAAATTTCGAGATTCCCAGAAAAAGCTCTTTTACTAAATGCAAGAATTAATCAGTGCCATTGAATAGGTTGGCATGTGAAAGAGATGAAATACACGACCTGCGACGAGATCGGTCGTTCATTTTTATTTCACTTGACAATTTCTAGTCACTTACAGTGTACAACTCGGTTCTGTGTACGGAAGAGATTCCGGATCTTGTAAATCGACGGTATCTTTAAAAGTGCAATAGAACCGGAAGTTGGCTGCAGTTAAGGAAAGTACCGTGTATAACTAAATGATATTAACGGATTATCATGCTTTTCAATGCAAAATAAAAATTCATGAATGAAGCAGAATTAAAAGCGAACAGTTGCTGAGATAATCGTTTAGTTTAAAGTATATAAAAATGCATTAGATTTCAGACCTAGCCGGGAGGTTCGGTATAGAGCGCTGGCCATTGGTAGCAGATTTGTAGATTACATTGTACTCAAGCATTTTATGCTATTTCAGAAAATAAATGACAGGAGTGTTGCATTTTCGTCATTAGAAAATCGTTCGACAAACATGTACATGTACGTCTTGTGTCTTATACTATTAGAAAGCAGACTTTTTTCTTACTTTCAATTTTGAAAAAAAAAAAACCGCATGCAATATGAATCGATCGCCACGCACGTTCATCAAAAAATGTTTTCAATCTTTTGATATAAAAGCCAAATTCGGTTCCGCTTAGAAGCTTTGAAACTGTGACTTATATCTGACAATTGTAAATTAATTGGGGGGATGACTTTTAGGTGCCGTTACTAAACAATCGCATATACTTCAACAAGTACATGTATGTAAAACCAAAAATCTCACCTAAGACCGAGTGAGAGATGGAGGATTCATCTGGTTAATTGATTTCAGCATTTATTTATTGACTATTTAACCTTTCATCTAGTTTTACTCTTTTATGTATATGCCGCAAAAATGTCATCAGTCACGCAAAAACAGTCCAATAATTGAGTTCTTTATACTTTTTTTTATTAATCCCTCAAATTTGATATATGATTGTTTTGTGTGTATTAACTTATCGGGAAAAAAATCATTTCAAAATTTTTAATGCTGATTCATTCAACAGTCTTTTAAAAGTATTTCTCATGCAAATTCTAGATAAAACATAAGCAAAACCTATAAAACGTATATGTTATGAGTCTGGGTTCATATTGAGAGAAAATCTAGGCTACAATGACCAGAAGTTATTAGAGGAAAACCAGACGACAGATGTCGTTCAAGTAGTATCGGTTGTGTTTTACATCGTAATGATTGTATACATGTATTCATTATATTATCAAAAATATACATTTTGTCACCCGGCTGTGAGAACCCCTTGTTGCATGGTTTCAAGTGTATTTATGTCTGTCTGCCTACCACTCAACATTAGAAATAGAACAACTCCTCCATAAAGATAAAATAGGTCTAGCAAGTGACCAAGAACCAGTTAACAACAAACCAGATGTAGACATGTCAAGTAAAGAAACCTCAGAAAACAAAACAGAGGGAACCAGTACAGATAAACCAAGGCAGGAACTCTCAAAAGACGAAATCGTACCAGCTAATTCAGAAGATTCACAAACAGACTCAAATCAGAATGACACAGAACAACAAGGTAAAAGTCAAAATGGACGACTGGCTGGCATGAAAACAAAAGTACTGGCAGCCTTCACCTCCAATAAATCCAAGGATCAGCCAGAGGAAGGAAGTGATGTCACGGGAAAGGAATCGGAAGTGAGGTTCAAGTTAGACAATAAGAAGCTCTCTCTACAAGAGAAAGACTTGAAAAAGAGGATACATGACGTGGAGGAGGGGGTCTTCTCCGTTACCAAAGAGGACCTAGAGAGGAAGAAGAAGAGGATCGAAGATAAGGATGAGGTGGACTCAGCCTCGATGTGGTCCTACTTCATGCCCAAGAAGAATTTCCAGTACCACTTTCAGCATCCTTACTTCAGGCTCTTCATAGCCTACTTTGTGACTTTTTGTAATTTTCTGATCTATGCGGAGGACCCGGTGGCTCATTCTATGAAGGAATGCACCATTCCGTTGGTGGGGAATGACTTTGCTTTTGTGGTGACTAGGTACGCTCCCAATGCTTGGAGTCTTCTCAAGGTTTTCCTCTGGCTCTTAGCCATTTTGATTGGAATCGTGATTGGAAAATTGGTGGTGCATGGATTATTCTTCAGTGGGTATCTTTTTCTTTAATTTTTTTTTTTCAACATAAATTTTTATCATGTATATTTAAATGATAAATTTTAAAATGACTCATAAATTTGGCTAATACCATGGATACTAGAAGTAATGTAAATATATTGAGTACATGTATGTACATGTATTTAAATTATTAATACAGAGTATAGCTTTTAATACTCAATATGTACTTTAATTGACAGTGCCCTTGGCTAATATGGAACTGAATCAATTAAATTAATCAGAGTTTATTGAGTCATCTGAGTCTTTTTGATGACTTTTTGCCATCTGTCTGTTTGTTGTGTGATATCTGTAAACATTTTTGTTACCCCACATGGTATTTAAACAAGCTATAAGAAGCATTAATAGGGGATGGGTAAAATTAAAACATTTTTGTAGTTCCAAACTTTCTCAGCCTCTTGACCTGTTAATTACAAATGAAAAAAAAATTATTAA
>PRKT01000686.1:259830-273549 GCA_003671525.1 Saccostrea glomerata
CCCCCCCCCCCCCTCCCCATACAAGTAGTGTTTTTCTGCCTGTCTATGAGATTCCCCCACTTAACTGCAGTTTTTTCCTTCCCTATCAGATGTTTTACTCTACACTCCTCCCACCACCTGTACACCTGCACTTACCAGTAGCATTTCCCTGCTTCTCTATGAGATGATCTTGACTATTAACACTCCTTTTGTCCGTGTCCTCCTCCATTGCCAAGACTTGAATTCTTTTAGATATGGCTTTTGGTGGGTTTTGATTCTGAACAAAATAGACACAAAAAAGTTTTGAAGCAATTAACCACATGATTTTATGATTATTGAGCATGCTTATAGAAATGCCATTTTTTTCCCCAGATGAACTCAGGAGATTGATCTGCTAGAAACAGAATCTTCCTTTTGATTAGAGTTTCAAATTAATTCAATGAATGAGCAATTTAATGAACAGGATGAAATAACAGACAGTTGGAAGAAGGGGGGTTAGAAATACTGAGTACTAACATGCAATTAACAATACAGTAAAATAATCTGATCTATAAACAAAATGCAGGAAAACATGTACATAATAAAATCATGCTAATCAAATGGATTTTAAATCTAACTCATACAACATTTTGAAGTTTTCATGCAAGAACATTAAACTTTTTATAGTGTACAGTTGATAGACATGCAAGAATATAAATCTAACATATAATTGTCTAATGTGTACAATTCTGTTAGTAATTTGAAGTATGTCTGGTTAGATGAGACACATTCATGAAATAAACTGTATCTTATTTTAAATCAGTAACATTAATGTACTGCACTTATGGTGACGTAGGACATCTTTCTTAAATGTGATTGAGTCATCTTAAGCTTATCCCACACAAATTTATATCCCCTAAAGTTCATTTCATGAACAGATAAATGAAATCTACAATCTAGAGATGCTGAATAATGCTAATTTATAGCAACAAAATCTACTTTTCAGAAGTGAATATGAGATTTGCAGACTTTCAAATGATAAACACTCTAGTGTGACACAAGTATTAAACTGAACAATAGAAATATGAGTATTTGGAAAGAAATGTGGGAAAAGCATATTGTATAATAGACTTTAGAAATGCATTTTTTTTTTTTACATATTTGGAAAAGTAGTAGAATACAAATTTTCTTCTGCTGACATGGATGCCATATAACTTTCCAATAAATTACTGGTACAATATTTTTTAATGTCTGCTGATCTTTTTTTTTTTAATAATTGGAACAGAAAGAATAATACAAGATACTCAGTATAAGATTAGTAAAAAAAGTTAATTATTCTATAAAATGTAGAATTTACAGTGAATCAAACATACATGTACAAGGATTTTAATGAACACCTGCAAAATTCACCATGCAATATAAATAGTTTCATAATAAAGGAGTAAAATAACACTGCCTGTGACTACAGCATGCTACAAGAAAGGTTGCTTGTAATTCTCTTACCTAACACTTCAGAAATTTCTGTGCAGCCTTAATTAAAGAGTAAGAAATAAATGCCATATGAAATATTACCTGTTTTGTATTTAGACAGTATATTGTACTAATAAATAGACAAAGTATTATCAAAATGTAAAAATTGAATTCAAAATTTATTCGAATCCCTAAAATTTAAAATTATTTTTCATTTGTTGTATCTGTTTGTGATGTTAACTCTTAGAGAAAGCAATAACACTATTAGAACTGCATGAACTGGGAAAGTGAATATTTAAACATGCATTGACATTTAATTAAATCCTGCTATAAATCTGACATATCATTTTTTTCTGCTGATCATTCTTAGTTAGATTTGTAAAGTTAGTACAAGAGATTGCAAAAGTTACCAGAAGATGAAACTACATTATACTTAATTATTATTACCAAGAATTATCATAACAAGATACTAAATGGCACTTTTTATATTTAGAAATATTTATTTCTCATTGTTACCAGTGAAGTGATTACTTGCATCAATGACCTATCTATCTAATAAAATGAAAGGAACTTAATGTCAGTTCATGATATTTTCATATTATGTTACTAAGGGACTTATATCTTTAAAATACATGTTTAAAAATTCTCATTTTTCATTAGATTCTCCCAAATCAATATGTTTGTTATACAATTTTAATCAGTTAAAACAAACCTTTCCCTTCCCCGACATGACAACAGGATAATTAGATACACATCAAGTCAACTAATGCTGGCCTACGCCTCATTCCATCCTTGTCAGATTTGACGGGCCATGCCCAGAGTCGTAAACAAATACGGGGTGGGGTAAAACACGGTACAAACAGGAAATAAGCAACTAGGCCTATCATTCATAAATTTGGAAAATAAAAATTGATATAATACTGTTATTATGTTTAAACCTATTGTATATTTTTTTATCTCCTCATGTTATTTAATTTTGAAGGACAATCGTCGATTATGGTAAGAAAAATGAACACACTACAATATAAAACGTGTACTTCCGCTCATAAATGACAACTTCCTGTTCGGGAACTCAGACGCTGCAGCAAGTATGTTGGTGTAATAAATCCATAAAGTAGTCATTCAAAAACAATAAGAGAAGCATGTCTGTTCAGAAAAATGGATACGAATATTTGTAAATTAATATTCTTCTTAAAATACAACACGAGCTTAGAAAATTATATGATATGCTTCCTACATTCCGAGGAAATTCAAGTTGCTTTCCCACTACCGTAGGACATAGCTTGGTTTCACAGTAATTGCTTACTTCAACTGTGAGATTACGTAATCTTTAAGTGAGAGGCCTTTAAGTGAAAGACACATGGGCTCGTCATGTCATCTTGAAATTTGACTACCCCTGTACCCCTTCATCAGTTTATAATTAAAGCAGGATTTATAAATACACAATATGAACTCCTGTAGTCAGACTGGGAAAACACAAATGAAATGCAAACATACAGAAATACATTTTTTCATGTTATAATTTTGATGCAGAATGTCGTGGATGAAAATTATGGATCAATAAGTTCCTTTGCTGGTCTCTTACATGTGTACATAATGGTATGGGCCATGGATATCAGTTAGGGTAGCTCAGTTGGTAGAACACCTGAGTAGTGATGCAAGGGTCCCAGATACATGATATCCTTTCCTGTTACACATGTTATATAACAAAAATGTTATTGGTATTGCGTTAGATATAATACTAATTTCAAGTAGTTAATCTCTTAAAAGAATTTCACTTTGAACTGATTACAGAATACATATCTCTGTATAGAGAAGTCAAATACAGGCATATTCAAATGTAATGACTCATTTAGCTTTCAAATCACTGGTACAGCAATTAAGCATTTAAAAAATTCATAATTAAGAAATTTTCATTTCAGAACACAATGGCATGTTTCAAACTATAATAGTCTTGGAGCAAAGATCATATTAAGATGAGGCGACTAAATGTGGCAAGTAAGAAGCAGGCCATTAAAGTGGTGACAGAACTGGATGCCTTCCCTAAGGTTCTGGATGACTGCCAGGAGAAGACTGCTTCAGGAGGGGGAAGTTAGTGTAATTAATGTCCCAGTCTTATTTATAGTTTTCATCCCATTTTCAGTTAGTTTAGTGCCTGAATTTTCCTTTTAAAAAGGTGTTATGTTGGCTTTGATGCTTACGTTTTAACCATTTAATATTTCTTTTACTACAAAAGTTGAAAACTGACATTTAATCCCATTGAATTTAAATTACTGATTTCTAATATATGTATTTGACTATTTAAATTTATGAAATTCCTCCTTACCACAGTTTGGCATTACATCCACTATTCCATAAAACTCTGATTCAGGTTTTAAAAAATTCAGTAGCTTTGTTGAAAAAAAGTTAATAAAGAAGGAATAAAGGTTTGGTGGTATGTTGTAGATTTCCATGTTTTTAACTACTACATAAAGATCGTACCGACTGAGGTCAGGACCTACGCAGCGGGAAACATTGACACATTCCAGTTCTCCGTCACGCAGCGGGTAAGGGAGATAACTCAGAGTTATAGAATGTCATGACATGTCTCATATATACCACATTAAAAACTTTTGTCTTATTAATTTGAGGTAGACGTGCTAACTTCTACATGTTATATTATGAAACAAATACTTGTGTAACAATATACCATTAATATATTGTAAATATTCCATTTGTGCATGCATTTTACAGAGAGTCCAAAATAAAGAATCAATGTTTTTGTAATGGCTAATTTTATAAACAATATTGACATGTTTTTAGAACAGAACAATCAATCACAATAAAGGGAGTCATGGTGTACCAGGAATATTTGTGAAATATGACCTTAATGCACTGAAAATTCGTGTGAAAGAAACACATAGACCTTTTACTCAATTCCTAATCCGGCTGTGTGGCATTGTTGGAGGAATTTTTGCTGTCTCAGGTGAGTTATACATGTAGATGCAGGGTTGTCCCTAAGACCTGTGGGGCCAGGGAATTTCTCTGCCTATTTAATGGTGTAATTCCCCAGTTACTTTGGTATTCCTCCACACTTACCTGTTAGGGGAGGAATCTCAGATCCCCTTCTTCTCTTTTGATGTTCCCTGCTTATAGCCTATTTAAACTCATAGGGAAAACCCGGAGGTGTATGCATCATGAATGATTTTATAAAACAGTATAGCAAAATTGGTGTCTCAAAGAAATTTTATTTTATCACGATTAATTTCTTTTGAGGATCAGATTTGGAAAAGTGTGATAAGTATGAATTTCAAAATATGCTTATGTTTGTTTTTAAACTTGTTACGTGGATTGAGAATTCCATACCTAGGTGAGGCTAAAGTTGGTCATATGTTGTCAAAGTCATAAGAAGTAACTGAATGTTGATGAGTTTATAATTTTTATTGCTCTTTGGTCAATTAGGAATGATTCACAACTGGACAGAATTCTTTGTGGAGGTGGTGTGTTGTAAATACAAACTTGGAAAATATAAAACAAAAGACATCATAACTGAAAGCACAGGTACAGCACCGATATCACTAACAGAAAACACGTCCAGCAGTATACCTAATGTCAATTTATTCTCCTCCCCAACCAGCTGACACCAGGTGGACCACAGCTAGATCTGATCATGGATGGTGTCCCTTTATAGTAAATAAAGATTTTTGTGCATTTTTATATACATGTTCATTTCTTGTGTATTTATATGTTAATGCATTGAAATGAATTTTTGTTTTTTGGAATTATTTAAGAATATCTGCATTCATTTCAAGTTAATATGTTATTAATTAAGAATTAATTTTTTCCCCCAAAAATCCAACCATTGAGGATAATTTTGATTTGATATAAAATTTGCTACAAATAACATGGGTTAACATTGTGTTTATGATTTTATGACGCAAATGTTGGGATTTTGTTCATTCTTGTATATTACAATATATATATGTTTTTTTTCATTTTGTACGCATGCTCAATCAGAAAAAAGTTATTTCATTTAAAATACAAGTATTATTTATTTGTGCCATTGGAATAGAAATCCTGTTTGCCTAATGCTGCAGAGAATTTACATGTATGTTTTAACATAAAATTCTTTTTGATTAAATTTATTATATCTTTGTTTTTATATAATAAACATTTTGTAGGAAAAATGAGTTGCTAACTGTTCCAATGAAAAATTTAAAAATATGTCATGTATCAGGATGCAAAAGAAGGTCAACTGCTGAATTTTTTTGGATACATTGAAGTATTTATTCTAGCATTGTTTATGTATGATAACTACCAAAGCTGGATAGTATTGCTGTTGTAGGAACACTGAGGTATTTATGTTGTACAAGTACAATGCATTTAATTCCATTTAGGTTTGTAAAGCTTTAAATGTATATGGCTTATTTAGTACATGTATGTACCCAGTATTTTGAGAATTAATATGCATGTATGACTGCTGGTACACGTACCATCCGTTCATTATACTGTAATCATAAATGTATATATGCATGGCATGAAAATTTAATTTGATTTTTGGGAGATTTATATAATAAGTGTAAAATATAAGTACGGTATGCATAGAGGTGAAAAAGAATTGATTGTTCCCAGATTTTTATTAAATAACATCAAAAAGAAACTTCTTGATTGTCACTGTTTTCTGATGAAGGGTTTTGATGATAAGGTGAATGATTAATGCATATAATTGATGATTGCTAGGTATGATGCATCCTCAACAGTCAGGGCTCCTGAGTCTATTTGTGCAATTGGGACTGCTGACAATTTTCATTCAACATTTTATGGACTGACTGAAGTGATGTCTTTTGGGGGTTGGGAGATATTACATATCTTTCATGAAATATTCTTAATTTTTAACCAATCACATTAAACTTTTCAGTGAAAAATAATCTCTCATACATCATTGTGTTAATTTATGATAGTGTGAGAATAATTTCTGGATAAATCAATAATAATTTGATATCAAAATTATAAATGAGTTTTCAGGATATATATTACCTATTTACACAAAAGTTCAGCCCCCCTCCAATATATACTTGAAAATTCAGAACTTAAACTAAGATGGGCCTGAAAATTTTGCTTTTACCAGGCTACTTTCAAATACCCAAAACCGGCAAAGAACTATAAACCCTAATGCTACAGATCTGCAGCTATCTCAAATACTGCTAATAAGATCATACAGGAAGTTTGGGAGGGGTAACAAAGTGGAGCTTATCTTGTATACGAAAGGGAAACAGCTTGTATGCTTTTTATCAATAGATTATACAGAACTTCATGTTAGAGGTGCATGTCATGTTTTTAGGATACAATAATATTCATAGGGAGAGTAATACTTTAAAGAAATGTACCTATCTGTTAACCTTTGATCCACGGATAAAATCCGACAAATTTTACTAACTGTCATAAATATAGTCAATGGCATTTATACATGCTTTAAAGGATTTGAGTCATGCTATTAGATATGCAGAAATTAAAGATGTAATAAAAAAAAAAATATCGTCAAATTAATGACCATATGAAATATACTGAAATAGTTATTTCAGTCAAAAAATTGGTGCATATTTCATTGTAGATGAATATCCTTTAAAATTCCCAAACAATTTCATGAATACTATATGGTAATTACAATTTTTTAACCAACACCTGAAGTAAGTGGTTATAGTTTAATTATCCATGATTTTTTGCCTCCAGCTGTATATTTACATTTCAGGATTTGCTTGTTTTAATGAAAGACTAAGTTTAAGTTGAGGTGTAGGTGATAATACAAACTGGTTTTTGTGAAGTTTATTCACATATGTAAATATGATCTTTTTTTAAAAATGACAATAAATATTTATGATATCAAAAAGCTCTTATGAAATCTATTATGGCTTTGCTTCTAGGACCTTTAACAGTTTTATTCATTGTTTTATTTAAATTACAGAAAATAAGGAAGCAAGTGACCAAGAACCAGTTAACAACAAACCAGATGTAGACATGTCAAGGACCTTTAACAGTTTTATTCATTGTTTTATTTAAATTACAGAAAATAAGGAAGCAAGTGACCAAGAACCAGTTAACAACAAACCAGATGTAGACATGTCAAGTACCTTTAACAGTTTTATTCATTGTTTTATTTAAATTACAGAAAATAAGGAAGCAAGTGACCAAGAACCAGTTAACAACAAACCAGATGTAGACATGTCAAGGACCTTTAACAGTTTTATTCATTGTTTTATTTAAATTACAGAAAATAAGGAAGCAAGTGACCAAGAACCAGTTAACAACAAACCAGATGTAGACATGTCAAGTAAAGAAACCTCAGAAAACAAAACAGAGGGAACCAGTACAGATAAACCAAGGCAGGAACTCTCAAAAGACGAAATCGTACCAGCTAATTCAGAAGATTCACAAACAGACTCAAATCAGAATGACACAGAACAACAAGGTAAAAGTCAAAATGGACGACTGGCTGGCATGAAAACAAAAGTACTTGCAGCCTTCACCTCCAATAAATCCAAGGATCAGCCAGAGGAAGGAAGTGATGTCACGGGAAAGGAATCGGAAGTGAGGTTCAAGTTAGACAATAAGAAGCTCTCTCTACAAGAGAAAGACTTGAAAAAGAGGATACATGACGTGGAGGAGGGGGTCTTCTCCGTTACCAAAGAGGACCTAGAGAGGAAGAAGAAGAGGATCGAAGATAAGGATGAGGTGGACTCAGCCTCGATGTGGTCCTACTTCATGCCCAAGAAGAATTTCCAGTACCACTTTCAGCATCCTTACTTCAGGCTCTTCATAGCCTACTTTGTGACTTTTTGTAATTTTCTGATCTATGCGGAGGACCCGGTGGCTCATTCTATGAAGGAATGCACCATTCCGTTGGTGGGGAATGACTTTGCTTTTGTGGTGACTAGGTACGCTCCCAATGCTTGGAGTCTTCTCAAGGTTTTCCTCTGGCTCTTAGCCATTTTGATTGGAATCGTGATTGGAAAATTGGTGGTGCATGGATTATTCTTCAGTGGGTATCTTTTTCTTTAATTTTTTTTTTTCAACATAAATTTTTATCATGTATATTTAAATGATAAATTTTAAAATGACTCATAAATTTGGCTAATACCATGGATACTAGAAGTAATGTAAATATATTGAGTATGTACATGTATTTAAATTATTAATACAGAGTATAGCTTTTAATACTCAATATGTACTTTAATTGACAGTGCCCTTGGCTAATATGGAACTGAATCAATACGCCAGTTTCGAGATTGTAACTCTCCTACGATAGAGGCGCAAAAAGTACCCATTTAAGCCTGGAGGTGGGACAGGTTGTCTCTGTATACAAAAGTGCATAAATAAAAGAACGATATTTATGGCTTTTGAAATTAATTTAATGTTATGAAAAGATAATAATGTTAAGCAATGATGCATTTGATGATTTTATCAAGCTTAACTATTCATATTTACAAATCTAGCTACTATAAATTTTCGGGACTTGAAAACGAAAGAAACGTCATAGTCTTTATATAAAGTAACAGATTTTCTTGATTGTACGAACATTTCCTAAAAAGAAAGTGTTTTTTAAGTTAAAATAAGGAAAAGAATCAATATGTTATTTAGATTCCCGATGACCAGATGCATGTGTATCGTATTTATTAGAGGTCCATATCTCTTCCCTCGTCCGAAAAGTCTCACATCCACCGATATTTTCTTCTTTGTTTTGATATTTTTGATTTAAAAATGATGCCTTTACTTTAATTCGGTTATTCTCAAGCTGCAGAGTGCATCCTGACAATCGTGTATTTATGATAAACCGGTATATCGATGATGCAATGTAATCCAACATACACAGTATCAAATATCTGTCCCACCTGTTTGTTTACGCGGCAACGAAACTCCCCTCCTCAACGAAAGAGCGAACCAAGGGAGATAATCTCGAAACTTGCGTATTAAATTAATCAGAGTTTATTGAGTCATCTGAGTCTTTTTGATGACTTTTTGCCATCTGTCTGTTTGTTGTTTGATATCTGTAAACATTTTTTTTACCCCACATGGTATTTAAACAAGCTATAAGAAGCATTAATAGGGGATGGGTAAAATTAAAACATTTTTGTAGTTCTAAACTTTCTCAGCCTCTTGACCTGTTAATTACAAACGAAAAAAAATTATTAAAATGATTTTTTTTTTTTTTTTTTTTTTTTGGGTAAGATATTTTTTAATGAAATATTGTGTCTAATATGAACACCATATCATTCGTCATTTCCATGTGTATTTAGAAATATTGTTGAAATTGTTTTTTTTAAATAAGATCAATCGTGAAGGTCAAGGGGTAAGGAATCATAACATGCTCGAAATTATCTTGTCACAGGTAATGCGCATGTCAGATATGAAATCTCTTTCTCTTCTCAATAGGGGTCTGAGCTGTTGGTTTCGTAAGAAAGGTCTTCTCACAAGGATAACATATGTGAAGTAGGAAAGCCCTAACCCTAAACGTTTAAAAGTTTCAGAGTTAAAGTTTTTTTCATAAGTACGTTAATCTCCAAGGTCATAAGGTCAAAGTTGTTGGTATCCAATGAAAGGTCTTGCAACAAAAAATACATATGTGAAATATGAAAGTATTAGTACCTACCGTTCAAAAGTTGTGACCAAGGTTAAAAATTTAAAAAGGAGTTAAAACTCCAAGGTCAACGATAAAGTTCTTTGTATCCATTAAAAGGTCTCACAAAGATTACATACGAGGGCTGTTTAAAATTATTGAGACATTGTGTATATTTTGCTTTCTAATTAACGTCTTTCGGTGAAAATTGGCATATACGTTTGACATACACTAAAAATTAAAAAGAGCAAGAAATATTTTACAAATATTAAATATTTTCTCTACAATGGTATATAAATGTGTCCATAGTAGGGGTATCCGGGGCAGTCGCGGAATCAGATATTGAAAATATGTAACCCCAAAATTCTAACTCTTCATGGATCCATTATGAGAGCGAAAACAATTCAGTTATTGTGTATAATTTTTCAGCTTTGGTTCAAATTCAAGTTGTGTAACTTTGATAAAATTTTAATCAGAAATACGGAAATCATAAAAAAAAATGAAGCGCGGTAGAGAAATCTGCTAACAACGAAAAAATGGATTTTGACATCAAGGGCGGAGCATTCAGCATACCTAAAAGTTTGTCTAGCGCAATGTAGAACTCTTTTCAAGACTGAACGACCTGCTAAAACGATAACGAGAAAAAAAATAATGTGTTAGGGTTTGTTATTTCATTGGTATACATTTTCTTAACAAAAAAAATTAACTAGAGTAAAATTAAAAGATCTGGACAACCATGAGTTATTACGTACAGTATTGGTATCGTTACGGTATTTAAACTGCGTTGCATAAAGTGGCACTGCATGATTCTAAGTCATTCTTTCCCACAAACGAAAATTTTTGACTGGGGTAGCAATGCCATACATTTTTAAAGAATAGTTTAAGAAAAGAGACTGTTTGGTTTTTGTAATGTTATATATGTAAAAACAAAGAAGGAAGAGTATTAAACGCTTCCCGATCGTTTCACATGCGAAACAATCTACGTCTAACGTAACGGTAAATGACGTACCGAGGCTGCTCCGGGTCGATAGACATATGCATATTTATTACTTCACCGAAACTTATCTAATTATTGTAGGAATTAGAAATTTTGCTAAAGTGTTTTAGTCGTTCTTTATAAGATGTTGATGAATTTTCATGAAATTATCTCCGTCCTTTATGGAGTAAATGTAATTGTCTCAATAATTTCCGAACAGCCCTCGTATGTGAAGTACAAAAGTCCTAGCCCTTACCGTTCAAAATTATGGTCAAGGTTAACGTTTTTTCATAAGTTCGTTAATCTCCAAGGTCTAGGTCAAAAGGTCAAAGTTATTGGTATCCAATGTAAGGTCTTGTCCATAGAATACATATGTGAAATATGAAAGTCCTAATACCTACCGTTCCAAAGTTGTGACCAAGGTTCAAGTTTTTAAAAAGTAGTTTAAAATCCAAGGTCAAAGGGTCAAAGTTCTTGGTATCCAATGAAAGATCTCACAAGGACTACATGTGTGAAGAATGAAAGCCCTATCCCTTACCATTCAAAACTTATGGTCAAGGTTAAAGATTTTTCATATGTACGTTAATCTCCAAGGTCAGGGTCGAAAGGTCAAAGTTGTTGATATCCAATGAAAGGTCTTGCTACAAAAAATTCATATGTGAAATATGAAAGTCCTAGTACCTACCTTTCATAAGTATTCGACAAAGTAAAAGTTGGAATTTTTGTGTAAAAGTGGGTCAAAGGTCAAGGTCAAATTTGGTAGTACCCAAAGCAAGGTCTTGTCACAAGGAATACACATGTGAAATATGAAAGTCATAGCTCCACTGAATCAAAAGTTATGGGCAAGGTTAAAGTTTTTGTGACGGACGGATAGACTGAAAGACGGACAGACGAATGAGATTTAATGTCCCCTCGCTTTCGCGAAAGCGGGAGACAACAAAGTAAAACATTGAAAAATATATGACCCCAATGTGGTAGACCAAATTTACTATTATAATTTATCTTATGTATTTATTCGTTTTGGGATCATTCTATTTTTCGTTTCATCTAAAGTAATCTTAAATATTTTTTTATCTTCAATTTCATTGGCTCATTTGATATTATCCAATAGTTTTAATTTACCTTGAGTATAAGTAACCGTTCAAACTAAGCAAAATTGGGCAGTATTACATTTTTAAAGAAGAAATTATATCCGGCTGATATCCGATGCATCTTGTGGTATGTAACTTTCATATTTAATTATTTGTTACTTTACTATTAAAGATTTGGGGTTGACATATTATTTTAATTGCGAAGTTTATACTTTATCGTATTTTTGCAGTTAAAGTTGTCTCAGTGAATTCTTATATTTTGTCTGTAAGTTCAAAGTTCATTTTGCTACAGTACATTTTTCTATTTTCTATGTGTATACTGCATAAACGGTAACTTATTGTCAATGTTTATGAAACTATATGTATTTTTTCTAATGTATTCTTTGATTTTGTTATAGGTCAATGTCTTTATTCTAATTCTTCAATAAATAAAATGGATACCAACATCTGAGTCATCATTTGCCATTAACTGCTCGGTTACATCATGGCGCTGCGAGAAAAAACATCCTCTACCGACATTGACCACCGTAGGAATTTAGTTTCCAAAGATAGCAGAAAATACAGCTAAGTTTATTTCATTTCGTGATATCAGCCATTTAAATGTTCGACGCTATTATTGTGACAAAGAAATTTCACAGTGAATACTATTCATGCACCAACGGCTTACTATAGATTGAGAGAATTCCACTGTGAGTACTATTCACCGTTACCTGTGTTACTCACCTGTGTCTAAATCATGAGGAAAGCAGAATTGCAACACCGTGTTCGTGAATTGGAAATGGAACTACAAGAAGCGAAAATCAACTCACATTCAAAAACCATTATTGAAAATCAAACTTTTCTCCCGGAAACTAGGAAAATCAAGACATTTTCTGGACGGCCAAAATCAAAAACTGACATCTCTATTCACGATTGGATTGATGACCTTGACATTGCATTTTCAGCAAGAACGTACACAGATTCACAGAAAGTTGATTTGATTTATTCTCACTTAGAGGGCCAAGCTAAAGAAGAAATAAAATTTCGACCAGAAATTCGACAGGATCCGTATGCTATATTGGACTGTCTCCGATCAGCATTTAATAACCCAGAATCTGTTACCTTACTACAACAGAAGTTTTTTGAGAGAAATCAGCAAGATTCAGAAACAATCAGACACTACTCGTACGCATTGTTAGATTTATACCAAATCGTACTCAGAAAAGACAAAAGTGTATTTCCGAATTAACAACTTACTGTGTGTGAAAAATTTGCCAATGGACTAAAGGATCCATTTTGTAGGAAAGAAGCAAAGAAATTACTACGGAATAACCCTACAGAATTTCACACTTTCAGAGATGAAATCATATTGTTCAGTGAAGAAGAGGAAACAACAGAAAATAGAGCAACTACAGAAGTACACCAGCCGAACACGATCGAGGATCAACAAAATTTAAATTCCCATTCATCTGATAAGTACATAAGGGAGTTAGTGTTTTCCTACAATGTCACACCAAACGCATCGACTAGATACTCTCCTTACTACTTGATGTACGGTCGTCAGCCACATCTTCCGATAGATTTCCTTTTAGGCCGAAGTTCCAAACCGTCAGATGAAATCAACATCGACAGATGGGTGGAGTTACATTCAGAGA
>PRKT01000687.1:7818-54914 GCA_003671525.1 Saccostrea glomerata
TTGACATGCACATTTCTGCTATCAAAAATTCTCCTTGACCAGTGCTTGATAATTATGCCCATGGGACAAACTGAATTTCTCTCAAATCATTAACATTTGTTACAGAATTTGCTGTAAAGTATATGATAAAAAATAAGTTTTTACTTAATTTAGCAATTTTTAATAAGGATACAACTATATTTTTACATTTTTTAGGATTATGAAATTTAAAATTTTAAAGACTTAGTTTTTTTTTAAAAAATCACTTAAATTAAAGGTCACAGTGACCTTGAAATAGGTCGAGACACACCGTCTACCCAAGATGCATAAACTGTCCAAGTTTGATGATTGTAAGTCTAATAGTTTTCTAGTTATGAGCCAAACAAAATCACAAAATAAAAAAGAAAAAACGCTTGAAAATGCAGAAAAATCATCCAATCATGATGAAAATCCCAGGTGCACACCTTCATATGGTGAGTAATATGTGTATAAATTTTCAGACAAATCCATCCAACAGTTTCTGAGAAACGGTCCGGACAAAATCTTGTCTACAGACAGACGGACAGACGGACAGACAGACGGACAGACAGACGGACATGGTGATTCCAATATACCCCCCTAAACTTCGTTTGCGGGGGTATAACTATGCTGAAAGGGTTATTCGTACCATGAAGAACCTAATGTATCGTTATTTTATGAAGAACCGAACTTACCGATTTGTGTACACCATTTTATATTTTTTAGTTTCTACTCTGTTTAGCAATTTTCTCTTTCTACTGTCTCTCGATATTTTACAAGGGATGACAATTTCGATTTGTCGGTCGTGTGAGGTGCAGATGATGGACTTAAGGGCATCGAAATTGATCAGTTTTGAGTTGGCCCAGTTCAGTGTGAATCCCCTCACTTTACATTCTTCTTTCCCCGACAACGTACGATAAGCATAATTCTTGGGACCCCCCGAGACAAATTCAACAATGTAACCATCTTGTGGGGCGATCTCGTTAGTCAACTCTAGTAATTACCAATGGGTAGATAACTCAAGTCGCCCGACTTTTTAGCCTTAAAAATAACACTGTCTGTATCAAAATACAAAACATTCTCGTTTAATTTGTCAAGAACACTGTATAGTTTCAGTCAAGCCCACATGGTGGTAAAAGAGGCTAAGAATATGTTGGTTTTGTTATCGAATTGAGTAAACAAAGGGTTGTTACTCCATTCTAAATGGAGTATGTCTCTTGAAACAATGTGAAAATTGTGTGGTACTTTTGTTGGATCTGAAAGCATCTGAAAAAAAAATTGGGCTTCTGCTTCGTGAATAAACATAGACTGTTGCATGCCTAACCTTTGTCCAAATTTACCTAAAAAAAAGTATTTAAACAGAGTTTTGCTTAACATCTCAAACCGGGATTTTTTTTAATTTTGTTATAGTCTAATTGTATGCCTTCTTTTTCTTTGTATTCCCTGATGTATTTCCATTGAGCTTCTTCCGTAACGCATTCGGCTGGAAATCCAGAAGCCACCTGTTTGATTTTTAAGAACATATTTACATATTGAGCAAACAATCCTCCCTCAAACGACTCAACGTCGTATTTTGACGATTCGGTAAAATGATAGACCTCATAAATGTTTAAAATTCTGTATCCTTTAGACGTTGCCGTTTGAATTTCGGGAGTACACCACGTGCCCGTGATGGCTCTGTCTTCTTCAGTACATGTACATTCACTCTGATTTTCACTGTCTGCACATGTGCAACACAGTGGAAACTTTAATTTTCCATTTGAGTTATACGGAAGTACAGGATGATAAAGTTTTCCAGGGGGTAGAATTTTAATTTTGGCAAGTCCAAAGTACTGTGACAAGTCGAGGAAATTGTCCGTAACAATGGTAGGATGACCAACGGGGTAGCGACAGTATTTGTTGGTCCAAGGATAAAGACTGGTAAAGTCGTAATACTGGATGGTTTCGTCTTTGTAGCTTTGTAATGTAGTTTAATGGCATTGGTTCTGCCACCAAAAAACTGTCCCGTGGGTCGAGTCGATCTTGGAGATCTAGGGTCGACACAAACTGTTGCAAAACCGCATTCTTACCCAACTGATATTTAAACTGATGCTCCCATATGGTAACCAAGCTGTATCCCAGATTTTTAAGTTCTTTTTCTCTGGTAATTGTCATATCGTATAATTCTTTAATAGTTTGATTGGTGGAAGGATGCTTGGTGTAATTTCGGTCTTCTGGGAAACAGGAGGGACAGCCATGGAACACACAACCTAGTTTTGAGATACAAAAAAAAATTAAACATTTATGTATTCGTGGTTAAGTCCAGGTACGCCGCCGCCGCCCTTCCAGTTAAGGGGGAAAAGGGGGTAAATGTTAGATATAAAAAAAAAACAGAAGAACTATATTGCCAGGGCTTACCATAAAATTCGTAAATGGTTCCTTTTCCGTTTGGACTCTGAACAAATCCGTCACATCTATAATTGGTCCCCGGGACATGATATTCACCCCCGTTGAGAGCGTGAGAAATGCTTAAAGGATTTCCCCGTTGACGACTTTTTTCCATTAGCCATTCTAACCACTGAATGGAAATCTTGCTATAATTGTCGCGTTTTGTATAACCTTGAGAGGGCACTACTGCTATGGGACTCTTGAAATACCGTCTTCCTATCTGTATATTTTCCTCCTTCCTCAAGTCAATTAATGACGTGGATCCATGAATCTTCCATGTTGATCACTTCTATTCCCTCAAGCGTGTGGACATCATACCAAGAACATTCCCCGTCTTTAATGATTTCTATCTTGTACTTTCCTTTCAAAAATAGCGATTTGAATATTCCCATGCACACACTTGCAATGGTGACGTAATCAAATGGGTCGATTCCTAACGTGGTACTTTCTTTGACGGTTCCGTCTGCTTGTGGAATGTGTTCTTTGACGGTCGTCACCTTGATCATTAAATTTCGAAATTCCAGACAGTCCCGTCTCAGTTTGTCAACGTCCGAGCGACAATAGTGCAACATTTCTTCTCGAAAATTAAAGCTTTCGTTCTGTTTCGTTGCATGCCATTCTGCAAGCTTCTTCCGCTCCCCAGTCGACATGGCATCGTATCCGTAATATTTTAATTCTGGATATGGCCCCACGTAATTTTGATGGGCTTTGGTATTAAATAAATGGGGAAAGTAACCTTTGCAGAGTTCCTGTAGACCAGAAGCTTCTGGTATTTTAGCTAGTTTCATGGGAAGGAAATTGAGGGAATCCACAAAGGTTAAATTCAGTTTTAGGGCAATGTGCATGTACATGATTTTGGAACCATTGTATATGATCTTGCTTGGTCGAATGGAGTGACGGTCAATAAGAACTTCTAAAATGGGGTACAGGTCAAAACTTTTGGCATTGTGTGCAACTAAAATAGAGTCCCTGCAGTGTTTACTGGTGATGTAAGCACAAAACTGTCATCAGAAAACACGAGTTCACTTTTCCCACAAATGTCGGTACAAGGGGGAAACATGTATTCTTTTTTCGGGTCCGGGAACATTTTCCACATCGTGTTCCACAATGATTACAGGAAGCACCCTCCACTAGTTCCATTTTTTCGCATTTGTGACAAGTGGTCTGTAGAACGGCAAAGTTGACCTTGTGTTGTTGTAGACCGCATGACGGATCGCGACAGATCTGACAGATTCTGCAGTTTAAGCACTGGCGTTCCTCCTTAACACAATGGCGACATCTGATGCAAGACGGTCTGTATCCTTTGTCGCAATGGAAAATGTCATCATGACGCGTCTCAAAATCGTAGAAAATAAATTTCTTGTTTCTTTTTTCCATATCACACGTATACGATTTCTGATAACAATTGTGTTCCCCCGTTTGATATTCTCGACAGTTTGGGCACTGCCACTCTTGTCAAATATGTAAATGGGGAGAGCGCTTAGCACGTTCCAGAGTGACTCTACAATTTTTGCATTGGTAAAACACGTCACAGGCGGGGGGATAACTCTCTTTCTTGACAACTCTTTGTTGTTTGTGTCTCTCAAAACACGTCCAAGACCGACAGATCCGACCACAAGAACGACAACCCATTTGGACGTCTGTTTCTGGGCAGTTGTCATGTAAACATACTTCACAAGAGGTGGCACAAGGGTCTTTCGATTTATTTTTATACGGTTTTTAACAAGTATGGCAAAAATACGACGCCTTAAAAAATCCTTGTATCCTAGCAATTCCATGCCAGTGTTTTTCCTGTTCCGAATCCACGTGATACAAATAGAGACGAGGCTTACCCTGATCCTCTGTGACTCTGACAAATTTGTTTCCAACGGCAGAGGACACGACGTTGATCGAGACATCAAGTAAATTTTCAAAAGGTTCGATATCATTCAGACCTAAATACCTGTCATTGGGCACACCGGCTTTTTCACATAGCCCCATGGCCAGCTCCGTTTGCATTTTTTGTCTCGACGTTTTCAAGATATTGTCATAATATGTTTGAGAAACAGTGCGGTGTTTGAGGGCGTGATCTAGCATCGTTCCACGATCATTCCCCACTAAATTGTTCCATGTTTCCGTATCTACTTTCCTACACGTTTTTAGAAAACACAGACCGATGGAAATGGCCATACATAAATTGTCATTGTTTTGTACGTGAAAAAGTGATTTTTTTCCTTTCTATACTATTTTTAGGACCGAAACGAGTTGTAATGGGTAATTTTCTAGGGTTACCTCCCCTTTAAGGTACGTCAATGGACCCGATGGTGACTAGCAGGTTTTCGTCTACGGGTAAGCTTTCGTTCGAATTGAGTACCTTGGTGATCTCAGACATGACGACATCTGCATTCAATTTTTCCCAGGACTGCAGCGGCACGACGATAGGATTGTTTAAACTCGGATGACTTAGGACCACCCTTCCCAAATCTGCATCATGACCCTTGGCCTGCGACAACACGTCGTCGAACATCTCGTGTAATTTGTTTTGGATATCTATCAATTTATCCCCCGCCATTGCTCGTTAAATTTCACCTTGAACGTTGTGTCGCGGGCCAAGTTTTTCTTAAACGTTCGAGTATCTCTCTTCCAGATGTAATAGGGTTTTTCTAAAGGGTCCCCAGAATCGGAACTCTCCCCACCCCCTGACTGGGCACTCGTTGACGGCTGATCATCATCGATGGAAAGTCTCAATTTTTTTGCAGGAGATTCAATGGCAGAGAGAACCTCTTGCCATAAGTCGTCTATGTGCTTTCCCCACTTAAGTTCCTTTTCATGCTGGAGTTTTCTTAATCGGTTCTCGATTTCGGCGTCACCAACAAGACCATTGGCTACTGCAAACAACTGTATGGTGTCTGGGTCTGTCAACGAGTCCAGGATTTCTTTGAGGAGACTACCGTCTGACATGTTCTAAATTAAAAATTCAGATTGTTTATTAATTTCTTGAAAATGTATTGTCAAAATGATAACCTATAATTCAACAATGTATAATTATAATATATTGTTACACCACAACTCATTCAAAGAAAAACAAAGCCTTTTTTCAACTCCAAAAACTTTTATTTAAATTCACAACTTTTGATTGGTATATTCAATTGTAAACATGTAAACTGTATGCTAAAAATCAACTGTATAATCAAAAAAGTATTCCAACAAAGTATATTCAAATGTACCTCAATGCTGTCATAAAAAATAAAATAAAAAGAACAATAAAACTGATGGATACTCCCTACATGACATGAAATCAATGAACAAGAGAGATTTTGTCCTGAGCGTCCAATAACTTAGCATCACTGACTAGACATTTGTTTAAATGCACATATTGTGCATCAAAATTGCTTTTGTATTACTTTCACATTGAAAATAACAACTTTTTCCCTCATAAAATAAGGATAATGTTCTTAGTGAGTAGACCGTAAAAACCTAGAATATATACTATAGAGTTAATCATTTTCTTAAGCTGTAAACCAAATTTCAAATGACAAGAAATGAAATTAAATTTTTTTTATCAAAAAAAAATTGTGGGGGGGGGATATTTGACCTTGAACAGATGACCTTGAATTCCCTTTCATTTAAAGTGTATATCATGAATATCATTTAAGCGAAAATATGATTGAATTTCCATGACGGTTATGGGATATATGAGCTCTGATGGACAGACAAACGGACAGCTTATCTCCCTGAACATTTTTTCAAGGAGCATAAAAAAATACATAAAAATCACAGTACAATTGTAAATTTCAATTGTAAAAAATCATATTAAAAAAATCAACAGTTTAATTTAAAAAAAAAAAAACATTCTAATTAATACTGATCAGGTATTTCCAGATACCAATTGGCATAAAATGTAAAAAAAAAAAAAAAAAAAAAAAGAAACATAAAAATCACTTTTTAAACATCTACACAAGATTCTGAACATTTCCATAAGACTTCAATGGTAAAAAATCCCAGTTCTATTATCACAATAAAATCATTTTAAAAAATACACATATGTTAATGAGTATTAATTACCAAAATCAAAAAAAAAATTCTGATTTCAACTGCATAATCAGAAAAAATTGAATTAAAAAAAAAAAGACAGTAAAACATTCATCTTTTTTTTTCCAAAAAGAATCTCAAAGTATTTTCCTTCAATACAGGACATACCTTTTTAAATCAACAGTTTAATTTAAAAAAGTATTTTAATTAATACTGATCAGGTATTTCATCAATTGTCATAATATGTAAAAAAAAAAAAAAAAAAAAAAAAAAAATCACTTTTTAAACATTTACACAAGATTCTGAACATTTCCATAAACTTCAATGGTAAAAATCCCAGTTCTATTATCATAATAAAATCATTTAAATAATACACACATGTTAATGAGTATTAATAACCAAAATCAAAAAAAAAAATTCTGATTTCAACCGCATATTCAGAAAAATAGATTTTTAAAAAAGACAGTATTACATTCATCTTTTTTTTTCTAAAAAAAAAATCTCAAAGTAGTTTTCCTTCATACAGGACATACATCATTAAATCCAACTAAAAACATATAACTACAAGACAAAATTAACAGCTTTTTGTCAGTTATTAAAAGTCAAAAAAAAAAAAAAAACACTAATCACATGGTAGCAGTCAAAGCAAGAAACACTAGCTTGACAGAATCTGCAATTGTTCACCAATGTTAAAAAATGCATCCTTAATGAAATAAAACTTTTCCCTTTGCTTTCGATCTCGTGTTATGCGCTGGTGCATCAGGCAATAATCTAGTGGAGAATTGTGGGGTGTTATAATTAGATGTGTCCGGTGTCGATTGGGAAGGTTGACCTACTCCATGACTCGCATCAGGTGTGGCATCGGTAGGTGGGTGTGCTGAAAGGTCTGGTAAAGGAATGTGCTGGTGTGTATCAGGAGTGTCATTACTGTTTCTTGTATGGGACATACAGAATCTCTTTAAATATCTTTTAAGAAGGTAGATGATTATGGTCAATGTGGAGGTAATTGCCCATACTAAAACCCCTAGTACAAAAAAAAATATTGTAACAAATATTTTAAGTATTTCAGCAAAATAATGATATAACTGGTACCCACTACTTATTCAAATCAATTACACATATCGCTGTCTTTCTATACTTTATCCATTTAAAATCCATTCGAAATAATTTAGTAAAATAACTACATGCAATATTGTACTTCAGTTAACTTGCATAGATCATTTAAAACTTCGGAGGCATCAAATATAGAATCATATACCCCATTCATACGACGAAAATTTGTTTATGTGTGCAAATTTACATATGAGTAAATATACACACGTAAGTAAAAGTTAATTTGCTATGCGTTCAGACGAGATTTATGTACTGTAAGTAAATCCTTATATTTTCATGTTAGATAAGGAGATCCACAGATTCCGAATTTTGGATTTTTATTTTTTAAAAAAAAAAAAAGGTTATTATTTGGGTATAAGACTAACTTTTGAATGTTCCTCAGAGAAAGAAGGGGGAAATCCGATCCATTTATTTTTTGGTACACATTTTTCTTTTTTTAATTTACTTCCAACCTTTTTAAGATATTCTTTGATAGAAATTAGCACAACTACTAGAATGAAAATACAAATCCCTATATTAATGCACAAGAGTATGATTACACGCTACCTGATTCTGTAGACTCATCAAAAAGAATGTCATCATCATCATCATCATCATCATCATCATCTGGCCTGAATGATTCACAATAAAAAGATTACTTCATACCTGAATTAATTTTAATACCACAACATCTGTTATGTGTGTTTTATTACAATGAACAATGAGCATTGCATAATCTTTGTCAAATTGCGTAATTCCACAAATCATTTATATTCTTTTACATAAAATATAATTTTCCTTGGCAAAAACTAATACTACCTTTTATTCAAAAATTATATGGGTGTTACTTTGTCCACTGAAATTCCATACACATTAAAATTTATCTAACTGAAACATTTGCTATGGTTGTCCTTACTGACGACCGAGTTGTTTGGATCCTGCGGGTTGTCCTTACTGACGACCTAGTTGTTATTTGGATGCTGCGGGTTGTCCTGACTGAAGGCCGAGTTGTTGTTTGGATTCTGAGGGTTGTCCTTACTGAAGGCCGAGTTGTTGTTTGGATCCTGAGGGTTTTTCTGACTAAAGGCCGAGTTGTTGTTTGAATGCTGCGGGTTGTTCTGTCTGAAGGCCGAGTTGTTGTTTGGATGCTGCGGGTTGTTCTGACTGAAGGCCGAGTTGTTATTTGCATCCTGCGGGTTGTCCTTACTGAAGACTGAGTTGTTGTTTGGATCCTGCCGGTTGTCCTTACTGAAGGCCGAGTTGTTGTTTGGATTCTGAGGGTTGTCCTTACTGAAGGCCGAGTTGTTGTTTGGATTCTGAGGGTTGTCCTTACTGAAGGCCGAGTTGTTGTTTGGATTCTGAGGGTTGTCCTTACTGAAGGCCGAGTTGTTGTTTGGATTCTTAGGGTTGTCCTTACTGAAGGCCGAGTTGTTGTTTGGATACTGAGGGTTGTCTTTACTGAAGGCCGAGTTGTTGTTTGGATCCTGAGGGTTGTCCTTACTGTAGGCCGAGTTTTTCTTAGAAATTACAAAAAAAAGTGTTAAATAAAATGAACTAGAACTGTCCAATAGGGACAAATACCCCCGCTGGGTTTTTCAGAGTAGGTGCCAATTCAGAAATATTTTATGGATCTAGTAAGAGGTGTTCACTATTGTCTAATAAAGTGCCCCGCCACAGCATGATACGCCCATCAAATATTGTTCAATAATCATAAATTGGTTAGGTTGCAAAAAAATCAAGTAACCTTAATGAACAGATTGACACGGATTTCAATGATGTAATTTCAATTTCTTATCATGTTTAAAATATTGTACATACATCTCTAAGAGACTTACAGTGTAGGGATTAATTAAAACTGCTGCAGATATACCTTCTCATAGTTGGATGTTTATTTTTGGATGTATTTAAAAATGGCGGAGGGTCAATTATAGATGTATTTAAAAATGGCGGATGGGCCAATTATAGATTTATGACGCAAGGTTGTGCAATTCATAAAATGACATCTGAGCATGCGTCATGAATGCGAGGAATGCGAAATGTGAGGAATGTATAATTATAGATGTATTTTCTAAATCTATAATTGAAAACTTTGTATGGTTTAAAATAAACAGATGTAAAGCAAAATGTGATAGATCTAGTGTCCAAAAATAATTGGTCGTTGTTTATGACCCATGTAACTATTAATGGGAGGGAGTATAAAAGAATAAAAGTGATGACCGAATCTTCATTCAATCTTTGTTCTGACTAAGAAAAGGTTGGTTAGAAAAAAATACATTGAAATGGAGAGCGTTGCGGTTATGACAAATTTGATTGAAAACACTTGTGACGAAGAGTGTAGAACAACACTCAAACGTACTTGCTGGAGGGACAAAGTGTGGATGATTCCAATGTTTATCATTTTAATGGCCGTTCTTATATTGCTTTGTGTCAATCTCCTATATCTGGAGAAAGGACAAAATGGTATTAATTTAGCGATGGATATCATAGAATGGAAAAATGAGAACAAAACGTCTTTAATGTGTCCGTATACCGACCAGTTTCCCCTAACTAATGATGTTTATGTTTCTATATGTAGCTTGAACCAGAACAGTTTGATTGATATTCGACGTTTTAAAGACGGGTTACCTACTATTGAGGGAATACAAATGAGTAAAATGCAATGGCAATATTTGAAAGCATCTGTTGGACATATTGACTCTTCCATTTTAAAACTCCCTCATTTGATCCGTGTGCAAGTTTGAAATTTAATCTCCATATTTAATAATATTTAATGAATTAATTGCTTCATTTTTTGACACTTATATAGTCCAATGAAAATGGGTTTTTTTTCACTTATAAATATCTTTTCCTTTGGCTTAAATTTTTTATTTCACTATGTACAGTCGAAAGACACAGTACAAATGGAAAATTGTAGCCTGGAGTGCACTAAGATTATCGAAAGAGTCTGAAAAGAAAACCTGGACTTTACAAGAAAGTCAATGGTTTGATCGCAAAGCAGATTGTATCAAAGATTTTCAGACTGTGATTAAGGACGGCTATGATATTGCTGACAGTTGGGGATCAGAGGAATACTTGTTAAAGCGCAGGGTTATGCCGAAAAAATATTCTCCATATTAGAGTAATATTTTTAAAATATGGAGCATTTACCTAGTGATGTAAAAAAAATACATACATCTCAAAAACATGTTCACTTTAGTGACCATACAGAAATTTTTTTCATTCCTGTCGAGGATAGAAAGGGTGAATGGATGACTTATGCCATTGACAGAGCACATTTTAAGAGAAGAATTCAACAAATAGAGAGTCTAATTTCACCTATTTTACAAAAGAAACTAGACAGTACAAGATATGACTGTTCAATATAGATATGGATGTTTATTGGAAATAACGGACGTTGATGGAATTGTTCATCAGTGTAACTGTTTGACTGTTAAACCTCACGGACTAAGTGAGAAAATAAGCAAAACGTACCCTTGGGGTGATGTGTACAAAACACGTAGACCACAAGGTACAAGAAACTTAGCTGTTCTAAATGACAGAAGTACACCTGGAACTATACAGATCATGAAATCTCCTGAGATCGGTATGCCTGACGTCATTTGCTTATTTTCACAGTGGGACTATGGTCGTAGGAGTCGGAGAAATATCCCTCCTTTCAAAGATTCTCAAATTAATAGAGAGCAATGGTTTGCACAAAGTCTTTCCAAATTAAGAAATATTCCTCACAGAAGACTAGCTTTTCCATTCAAAATTGGGTGTGGATTAGCAGGAGGGGACTGGAAAGTGTATAACAATCACATTCACCATTTTACCATAACGTCTGGAAAAAGCGTATTGATATTGATACCAGAACAGGACGGACTGAAGTCAAGGTAGAATGACTTTTGAGTGATTTTACCTTCTGTTATTTTGACAATTTAATGTAGTATGAAGCTTCACAAAATGAAAATTATCGTGTTTTTAGACATAAATCAGTGAGGCAGACTATTTCACCACTCTTATGAAATAAAGAAAGTTAAGATACCATGACTTACTAAGAATACCTGTAATGGCAAAAAATTTCTATTGATAATTCAGGATACACATTTTCATTGACGGGAAAGTAGACATTTTTAAGGTCTGTTGGATATAGATGTCAACACTATTTCACAACTCATTGAAATAATAAAAAAAACCCGAAAAAAATATAAAATTTTAGAAATGAAGTTATATAAAGTTTGTAGATGTGATGACAGTATTTTGTATTTTTGGTATATGATGATTTTGTCGGATACAGATGTCAACAGTATTTCACAATCCAATGAAATAATAATTAAAAAAACCGAAAAAATATAAAATTTTAGAAATGACGTTATATAAAGTTTTTAGATGTGATGACAGTATTTTTGGTAAATGATGATTTTTATATCAAAAAATAGAAAATGACGACACATATTAAGTATAAAAACGATGGAAATAATTTGTGTTTTCACACTCGCTTCAGATTGCTACCCGTCACGTCAAACTTTACAAGAATGGCTGTCAATTCTATGACCAAGTGGAAATGCAAAGATGTAGAGACTCCTGGAGAACCCCGTCGTATAAGAAAACGATTGTTTGTTGACTTAGAAAACGAAGACAAGACTTCACTTGAACAGTCTCCTCCTTCCAAGAAACCAAAGCTTGACGCTGACCAAGCAAAGCAGGAACCACTTCTGAGAGAAAATCTAGGCAGAAACTGGTATCTTGTCATTGCTGAATTTCAGGGGGAAACAAAAGTTCACTTGAGAGTGTATGAAGAACGAGAAGAAGATGAGACCTTGTATCCTACGAAAAAGGGAATAGCTCTTGATCTAGAAAAATGGAAAAAGCTGACAGAACTATACAGTGAAGAGATAGACGACGCCATTGAACGCTACGAGGCGGAAATGCCCGTCTCGTATAAAAAACATCTAGGAGAAAATTTCTATGTCACCATCGAAACGGGGTTTGCCTTGGTCAACGTAAGGAAATGGTGGATGCCCCCAAATGAAAAAGACGTAGTTCCAACTAGACGTGGAGCGGCGCTTACATTCGATGAATGGGAAGAATTGAAATGTTTAATACCACGGGTAGAAGAAAAAATTGGTGACCAGATAAGAAGCGTGGAGTACTGTGAAAATTCGGAGAGCCATCAAAATCAAATGGGATCCCTTCAATGCCCCAGATGCAATCCTAACGAGTACACTAACTATACTAACAAAAAAGGGAGACTGTGACACTTTTGTTTTGAATGACTATGTATTCAACTGTGTTAAAAAAAACGAAAAAATTGTGAATATTGTTTTGTGTGACATAAATAATGAATATTATGTATGATAAATATAATTATATATGTGTGTATCATTTCTATTTTATTTCGATGTCAATCATATTTAACAAACGAATTTTAATAAATTTTATATAATGTGGTAGTTTTTATTTTTACATTCATATGTAAACATGAAGTTGACAAAAGAACAACAGACGTACTTGGAAAACATTTGGACTGATGTTAAAAAGGCAGCCTCATTTGCAGGTCCTTATAAACTTTATCAGATCGTTAAAAAAGAGGGGAAACATAAAATCGGTCTGAAAGCCATAAAACAATTTTTATCAGACTTGGAATCGTATTCTCTACAAAAGAGGGTTCGAAGAAAGTTTTCTCGAAGGCACATTTTGACCGATTCTATTGACTCTATTTGGGATGGAGATTTACAAGATGTCAGAAACATATCCAAGGAAAACGATGGAGTTCAGTATATTTTGGTGTTACAAGATATCTTTTCTCGGTTTTTATTTACGGCTCCCTTAAAACAAAAGACGGCTACTAACGTGATAGATGCCTTAAAAGTCATATTTGCCAAAGGGAGAAAGCCAAAAGTGCTGAGAACCGATAAGGGTAGCGAATTTAAGAATAGATGGGTTTCTGCATTTTTAAAAAGAGAAAGTGTACATCAAATATTTACGGAAAATGAAACAAAAAGTAACTTTGCAGAGAGAAGCATACAGAATTTAGAAAACAGATTACACAGAATGTTTGCTTATAAGCAATCTTACAAATATCTGAACGAATTACCATTTATCACAGAGAGCATTAACAATACGCCGTCTCGACCTTTAGGAGGATTTGCACCTGCAAACGTCACTGAAAATAACGAAGACGAAGTTCGATATAGTGCTTATTTACAGAGAACTAAAAATGATAAGAAAACACAAGGTCCCATGAACGTCAAGTCTCCAAGTACCAAATATTCAAAAGAGAAATCATACAAGTTTAAGATTAACGATAAAGTGCGGATAACACATTTGCGCCGATTGTTTCAAAGAGAATACGATCAAAAGTGGACAGGAGAAATATTCAAAGTCAGCAGTAGATTCCGCAGTCAAGGCATTCCCGTTTACAAGCTGAAAGATTTTGCAGACGAATCCATATCCGGTACTTTTTACTCTCAAGAACTGCAGAAAGTTAACAAGGACGACGATTCCATTTGGAAAATCGATAAAATTTTAAAAGAACGAAAGAGAAAGGGGGTAGCTGAAGTACTGGTATCATGGCACCAATGGCCAACCAAATTTAATTCCTGGATCAAGAAGTCAGACCTGCAGGAGGTATACTAGTAAATAAGACGGATCCAACAAATAGATGATCATTTGAAAAGAAAATGAGCACAAGATTGGTTCTCAGATCTTCTGACAGTCATAACGTTTATCCCGGAAACACTCCGTATGACTTTAAAGTACATATACCTAAACCGTTGTACTTTCAAGGTCACTGGACCGTTTCACTTTTGGAATTTTCTTTACTCTCGGGTAATACCGAGCGAGAATTATATGTGTGTAGTAATCTGTGTCAAGACAGCAAAGTGGGAGATAGAGAGTTACCTCTCTTACGACGAGTGTTTTTAGAAAAGGCTGGGAACAATATCTTTACTAACCCTTACGAAGTACCCCTTCGATTGGGCGAATTTCAAGACGTGAGGGTCTATATAAGGAACTCTTCTAATCAAGCAGCTTCATTTTTAAAAGGCGGTGTAACCGTAACCCTCCTCTTGAAGAAACGCTTGTTTGAAATACAATGATGGGTTCAACCTACGTTTCAGATCCTAGGGTCTGGAAATCGTTTTACAGAAACATGATGGATGGTCAGTTTCGACCTGGAAAATATAGGGGTCGTCAAACGGGTGGTGGAATAGGAGGAATGTTTTCCAAGAAACCTTACATGATTCCCGTCAACCCTCACTCAACAGAATCCCCCGACAAAAAGGTCGTGGGGAAACACGTGACTCCCATGGCTGCCGTGGAAGAAAGAGCGAAATCGGAACTAAAAGAGGCCATCAAGGAAAAAATTCCTCACGTGTCAGAAAAGACTATTAAACCCGACAAACGACAGAAAAGAATCAAACCTAAATCAACTGTCAAGGTGACAACATCTAAGCGTGCAAAGAGAAAAAAACTTGAGGGAGAAGATTGGGAAGGTACTATATTCAAGAAACTGAAAAAATAAAGATGGCTTTTCTAAATGACAAGATTACTGACATCGCACTTCCAGCAGAATTAACCTTATTTACAGTCCCTCCCAATCAAGTAGCCGTAGAAAAAATTTATTATTCGGAATGCAGACCCGTAAGCTTCTTCGATTCCGAGGATGCTCCCATCGAAATTTCGGTACCCGGACAGGGAAACGAGTACATAGATTTAAGACGCAGTCGACTGTATGTAAAATGTAAAGTCATTAAATCGGACGGTGCTGCTTTGGCCGCCCAGGAGAAGACTGGAATTATCAATGTCCCTCTACAATCAATGTGGTCACAGATCGACGTGTACATGAATGGAAAACTCGTTTCCCTCAACACCAGTTACTATCCCTGGAAAGCTTATCTGAAACTCCTTCTCTCCAGTGGAGGCGATGCCACACAATCGCAGTTACAGTCTCAATTATATTATTTGGACGACGACGACATGGACAACCCCGACGCCTACGGTGGTTCTAACGGAGGACTAGCCAGCCGATATTCCTTTACACAACAGAGTCATATATTTGATATGGAAGGTCCGTTGTACGAGGACGTTTTTAGAATTGACAAATACCTGGTTAACGGTGTGGACCTGCACTTAAAATTGTTCAGGAATACCGCTCCCTTTATCATTATGAGCAAAGAAGCAAGCCCAAGTTACAAATTACAGTTGTTAGATGTTTCATTTAAAGCTTGTATGATTAAAGTCGACAGTGGAGTACTGATCAATCATGCCGAGATACTGAAGGAAAATACGGCCAAGTATCCTCTGACAAGAACCGAAGTCAAAATGAGCACCTGTCCAAAGGGATCTGGTTCCTTTATCTGGCAGAACGTATGGTCCAACAATCTACCTACCAAAGCTCTTTTCTGCTTCGTGTCACAAACGGCCGTAAACGGTAACTACGAGAAAAATCCCTTTAACTTTCAAAATCTGGCAGAAGAAATAGCTCTCTACGTCAATGGGGAAAGCTTACCTTCCAGACCCATGAAAATTGATACAGGTGTCAATCAAAATTACATCTCACCATTTGTCAATCTATTTGAAGTGGCAGAGAAATGGAATAAAGATGCAGGTCTACAGATTAAAAGATTTATGTTTGGAAAAGGGTATGCCATTTATGCTTTTAGCTTGGCCCCTGATGATCTGGGTGAGGAGTATTTAAATCTGGTGAGACAAGGAAACGTAAGATTAGAAGTGAAGTTTGCAGCCGATACAGTCGAAACACTAAATTGCTTGGCTTATGCAGAGTTTCCAGCTCTCTTGGAAGTAGATCATTCACGCGACATCAAATACACCAAAGTATGAATGCCTCTGAAATTCGTTGCTTCATTAGGGATGACGAGCTGCTTTCCACATTCGTCAAAGGTGTATATTCACCAGATACACTACCAGCAAAACTTGATTTTTACCCATCGGCCTTTGTTTGTAACACGGAATCCTCTCATCTCCCGGGGAAACACTGGATCGCCTTTTGGATGGAAAGTCCGCAAAAAGCAGAATTTTTCGACAGCCTGGGCAAACCACCAGAGTATTATGATGAACGATTTAAGACTTTTTTAATGTTCAATTCAGAGAATATAATTTACTCAAACAAACCATTGCAGAAAAAAAGTGCCGAAACGTGTGGATACCATGTTTTATTTTTTTTACTGATGAGATGTCGCAAATTTAACCTACCATACATTGTACAATATGTTAGCATGAAGGATGATCCAGATTTATTTGTATATCGTCTTGTATCTGATTATACTAATTGTTTGTAAAGACTTCATAAGCATGTGTATTGTAAATAAAAAGATGATGTCATTTTCTTTTTGGTTTCATTTTACATTAAAATTAGAAGTTTCACATATACCTGATTCAGTCTTATTTGAGAAATGATGGAGGATTGGTGGGAACGCAAATCGCTTTTACCCTTTCATTCCCCTGCTACAGCCATGATCGTTGGTCCCACCATGAGTGGTAAAACGTCTCTAGTTTACAAAATTCTTAAAGAAGCAGATGGCATGTTTCAGAAACCACCAGAAAGAATAGTTATCGCTTACACAGAATATCAACCTTTGTTTGAGGACATGGAAAAAAATATCGACAATTTAATCTTGCATCAAGGGTTGCCTTCCAAAGAACAAATCGAGGAATGGAGTGACGGTGTGGAACACACCGTCTTAGTGTTAGACGATATGATGATGCAAGTTACTAAAAGTGAAGAATCTTTGAATTTGTTTTGTGTGACGGCTCACCATCGTCGAGTGAGTGTATTCATGCTTGCTCAAAACTTGTACATGCCCGGAAAGTTTGCTAGAACCATCTCATTAAACTGTCATTATGTTATTCTCTTTCGAAATGTACGAGATTCCCGACAAGTATTAACTTTTGGATCTCAGGTGTTTCCATCAAAATTGAAATATTTTAAAGATGCCTACGATAAGGCTACTATGATTCCCTTTGGATATTTGGTTGTTGACATGAGTCCTGGGACGGAAGACAAGTACAGATTGCGCACGCATATTTTACCCAAAGAGAATACCACAGTCTACCTGCCTAAATAAATGTGATGTTAAATTACGAATTTGTTTCATTTTCAAGATGAATCGCAGATTGAAAGCACATTTCTCGTTTTTAGACTTGTTGGGTATTGCAAGCGCTAAGCAGAGAAGGAGCTTATTGACAACTATGACGTTTGCTCAAATGCAAACACTTTGTGAAGTTATTTTTAACGTGTTTAAGGGAACCATCCCAGTCAGCAAAAAGTACATAAATAGTTTGCTACATCACAAAAACGTCATTCGTACTTTAACCAGTAGATCTATGAACAAGTCACGACGTAAAACGTTACTGTTGAAGCATCAGAAGATCATACCTCATTTGATTAAACCAGCACTACTCTACTTTCAAAATGGCTCGGGAACTAGTACTCGTACCAAAAGAAAAATTCCAAACTCTGCTGAAATCGGAGGAAAAGTCGAACAGTCTACAGGAGAAACCTCCTCTACCCAAGGACCCTCCCAGTGATGAAGACCCATCTACTCAATCTCGAATTCTAGAAATCTTAGAGCACACCATTCCAGTGAAATATCAAAACAAGGCGAAAGGATTAATTAAATTTTTATCACGATACGGAGGAGACGTGGTATCCTGGAAAGAAAATGGAAATTTAATCTACAAGGGTGACGTCATTCGTGGCTCTCACATCAGTGATCTTATAAAACATGCATTAAGTCCAAATGTTAAAGGAAATCCTATTGGATTTCAACAGTTTTATAAAGCACTGAAAGACATCGACACCCCCACATCGTTCATTCACAACAAGAAAATGATGGATCATTCCGAGGTACAGAGTGGTGATGGATATGTAGTAAAGATACAGACAGACGGTGCGCCGCCGGGTTATCAACCTCCCAAGAAAAAAATGACTAACTCAAATATCAAGTGGTTAAAATTTTAATGCATATTGTTTATCAATACAAAGAACAGTCTTTACATGAGGTTATAATGAATGAATTATATGATGTACAATGAAAATAAAAAAAAAATGTATTGTCAAACTGAAAATCAACGATGTTGTTGTTAAAACTGAAGCAATTTGATATATCATCACATCAATAAAGTTGTTTTAAACATCTTAAAGTCTATAAATTTTTGTGTCCAAAATAACATCAGTAAAGTTTTAGATATCAAAAAGAAGTAATTTAATGTGTTGAAAATAATGTACAAGGTATGTTTTTAAGATAACATCTGAATGGTAAAACATAAGAAATACATTGTTTATAAAAAATTAATTTTCATAACATTAAATTTCAACAAAAATATAATGTTTTTTTTCAAATCATACAATATTCACAAACACCAAAATATAAAAATTTATTCATACACAAAACTACATTCTATCATAAAATGCATACATTTTAGTAACCATAAGGTAATGTGTCCCATGTACCGTCTTGAATCACTCTTTTGTCGTAAACAAGTTTGTATTCTTTTTCTTCTCTGCGGGAAAAGATGACTTGATTTTGCTTATTTCTAACTATCTTGTTAGGGTAGCTGATACTGATATTTGATGTTCTCGATTCGTTTTCTTTCTGTGGCCCGGTTACCAATTCCAACATCGAAGTGAAGTTAAGTTTTTTACTGTTGTCATAATTGAGTGAAAATCCTCGAATTTTGCATGTTTCTTTTCCCTTTGTTGTTCGATAGGCATAATTTTTAGGGCCTCCTGAGACAAATTCTGTGATGTATTCATCAGGATCTAATTCATTAGTAAGTTGTCCCAAAAACGATCCGACTTCAGGTTCTTCATCCCCCGGTCTGCTGACAAAGATGACTGAATCTGTATCGAAATACAAAACCCTCTCGCCCAGCATCTGTAGAACTTCATACAACTTAAGTCTCGCCCAGCAGGTAGTAAAACTTGCAATAAATACGTTAGTTTGATAATCTTCTTTTGCTGTCATTCCCTTTTGCTGCCAGTCGACTTGAATCATCTCTTTAGTGACGATGTGAAAATTACTAACGTCTTTGCTAGGATCTGCCAACAGTTGAAAAAACTTATCGGCCTCGCTGTCGTGGAAAAACGTGGTCTGAGGCATGTTCAGACGTTGACCAAACTTCCCCCAGAACGAATTTAGCAATAATTTGGCGATTGATCTCAATGCCGGGTTTTTAGTGATACTGTCCCTGTCTAGATGTATTCCCTCTCGAAGAGAATATTCTGCAATGTATTTGATGGCATCCTCTTCATTTTGCACCCAATCAGGCCATCCACTGGCTTCTTGTTTGATTTTCAAAAACAGGTTGATGTATTCTCCAAACAATCCTCCGCTTCCTGACTCCACGTCATACTTTGTTGATTCGTCCCAATGATACACTTCATAAATTTTTAAAATAACATAACCACATTCAAGCGCTTTTTGGATTTCTGGGGTGCAAAACACTCCTATAATGGCCCTATCTTCGTCGTTGCACTGACATGGTTCCTGTTGCTGTTTCTCTGCACAGGTGCGACATAAAGAGAAAGTCAGTTTTCCATTGATTTTTTGAGGCAACACTGGGTGGTACAACTTTCTGGGGGGTAATATCTTGATCTTGGCAATTCCAAAATAGTCTTTGATGTCTGAAAAATTGCGTGTAATGATTTTTGGTTCCTTGACGGGATATCGGGCATACTTGTTGACTGAGGGGTAGAGAGAACAAAAGTCCAGATGAAGAAGGTTATGGAAATAACGAACAGTATTCAATCTCAACGTCCATTAAACAAATATACAAAATAAGAGCAGAGCAAACACGGACCTCCGAAACATCAGAGGTGGGATCAGGTGCCATGGAGGAGTGAGCATCCCCTGCCGACCGGTCACACCCGCCGTGTGCTCGTTGTCATAATCAGGAAATAACGGAAAAAATCCGTGGTCAATTCAGTGTATAAATAATGGACTAACAATTGGTATGAAAAACGTCAGTCAGCATTTCATTCAATGATAAATTGTATTTGCTGACAAGGTCATTGTATCGACCATAGAATTTACGAAATGATGACTTTAAACGAGACTGTTGATATTCTTGTTTCATCAACTTGCTTGTCAATAATTTACCTCGTTTAAGAAATTGTTCATACGTAGAGCATGCTCTTGCGTATCGAATCAACTGAGATATAAATACTCCGTATGCAGGTGATGAAGGTATATTGCTGCATAAGTAAGGGAAGTTGACGATAGAAAAGTTAAAGTCATCACGTTTATCATATAGCTTGGTTGTTAGATTACCATTAGTGTCTTTTTCAAGTAAAATATCCAAGTATGAAGCAGAAGTGTCGGACTCTGTGGTATCTTTTATCTCAAGCTCACCAGGATATATCGTGTCGACGTAGGAATGGAAATTATCATTATTAATTGACAATACGTCGTCGATATATCTAAATGTCGAGTTGAAGGCCACAGCAAGTGTTTTCTTCTTTTCACGCAAAAGATTTTGCATAAATTCTGCTTCATATGAATATAAAAATAAGTCTGCTAATAACGGAGCGCAATTTGTACCCATGGGAATTCCAATAGATTGTTGGAATACCTGGTCTCCAAAAACCACATAGATATTGTCAATCAGAAACTCAAGCATCTTCTTGATGTCAACTTCAGAGTACTTATGTGTGCAATCAGAATCTGTTTTAACAAAATAATTTTTCAAATGACCAATGACGAGGTAAGTAAACTTACGAGTTCCATTTTTGTTGAAGAAGCAGCTGTCAATGATATCAAAAAGCCAGATAGTGTATCATTTCTCCCCGTCCGGAACAATAGTACAATTTAATAGCATTCGTGCGTCCTCCAAAAAACGAGTCTCGAGGGTCTAACCTCTCTTGTAGATCCAAGGAGACAATGAATTCTGCCACTTCTTTATTTTGGGTCAGTAATTTCTCAAAATCGTGTTCCCAAGTGCAAACATACTTCATCCCAATTGATTCAATGTATCGTCTTTTTTTCAAAGTCAAGGCCAGTAACTCATCCATGGATTGGTTTGTTCTTACATGTTTTAACTGTTGACGTTGATGAGGAAAACATATCGGACAACCATGCCAATAGCATCCATTGAATTCATAAGCTGTGTTTGTTTCTGGACAAAACCCGTCTAACATGTATCTCGTACCCGGTAGGTTTACCTCACCATCATTCAATGCATGGCGAATGTAGATTTTATTGCCCGTCTTTCTGTAATGGTCTTCTTGGACCCATGACATCCATTGAATGGAAATGGCACTGTATTGACCTAAGAAAGGTCCATAACCCACTGATGGAATTTGTGAAATTAAAGAGCTCACAAACCCTGACTCCTCGATAACGCAATCTTGATTTTGTAATTCCTTGCCCGTCACCCAACTTCCATTGAAGTAGATAGAGAATTCTCCTTGCAATCTTCGGGCCGGTAGCCAGTCAGTCAACGCTCCATCATTTCTTACTTTAACGCGCCAATCTTCATGCAGAAATTTAGCTTTGAACACTTGCATGCAGACGCCAGCAATTGTGATGTGCTGAAATGGATCTACTCCACCCATCAATTTTATTTCTGGTAATTCCTCTTCAAATATCACTTCCTGTTTTCCAGTAATATTCATAAGAATGTCTCTAAATTTCAAGCAAGCCTGTCTCAGTATATTTACATCACTGCGACAGTATTCCAAAATCTCTCTAGCAAAGTCGAACGTCTCGTTACTTTCCACTTTTTCATGATACCATGCCAGAAACTCTTGTCGTCCTTTGGCATTCATCATATCACTTCCATAAAATCTGGAGGCAGGATAAGGTCCAATGTAGTTGAAATTTTTTTTCGTATTGAAAAAATGGGGGAAATATCCTTTTTTCATTTCTTCCAATCCAAATGCCTTAGGCAGTTCTGCCAACTTCATAGGGAGAAAATTAAGAGAATCTAAGACTCTTATATTCAATCCTCTTTCTACATGCAAATACATGATTTTAGATCCAGCATAAATGACCTTTGGAACAATAGAATTGGCCAAGAGATATTCAAGCAAAAAGTAGCCATCATAGCCCTTCATATTATGTGCAATGACTGTAAAATCCTTGTGTGTTTTGTTAAACAGCCATGATCCAAATGCATGTGCTATATTGTCACCTTTAAACACGGTTTCGCGAAATCCACACGTGTCTTTGCATGGAGGGTTGGCATAAGTTTTTTCTTCTTTGTCAATTTTATCACAGTTCCCACATCTAGTTCCGCAGTTGTCGCACTTTGATTTCGTATCAACTTGTTCAGCAATACATTTTTCGCAAACTTTTTGAGCCACCACTAAATTTGGTATGTGCTGAAATTTCCCACACCAGGATTGTTGACAGTTGGTACAAAGAGCACATTCCAAACAAGACTCTGTGTTGTTGTTACATTGTACACAGTTAGGATTTCTTGTCACGGAGTATCCCTCTGCACAGCACAAAATGTCATCCTGGGTGCATTCAAAGTCAAAAAAGATATATCTAGGTTTCTTTTCCTTGCATTCTAAGGCTCTCATGTAACACAAATGATCTACATTCACAAACTGCTTACAAGCCTGACATTGCCACTCTCCACAGAAATGATCATCTGGTCTTCTTAGATGTCTGTCTACAATTTTCTTACAAACTGTACATTTCCACCAACGATCACACTGAGATTCCTGAGTCCTCCCTCTTTGTAGTTTGTGTGATTTAAAACATTCCAAAGATCTGCAAGTCATGTGGCAACGTCGACAGCTTACTTCTTGACCAACAAAACAATTATCAGTTCTTTTACACACCATGCATGTAGATGCACAACTGTGTTTTTTTTGATATGGTTTCACACATTTATGACAGAATTTGGATTGTGCAAATAGCCCGCAGATATTGGCAATGGCGTCAAAATGTGCATTTGCACCTCTTTCACTGTGATATAGAAATAGGCGTTGTCTACTATTTGTTTTTCCCTCTTCAGAATGTGCTATGGTGCGTATGAATTTGTTTCCGACAGTGGAACTGACGACCAGAATGTCCACGTTGAGCACATTCTCAAAAGCTGCAATGTCAAGAATCGATAAACGTCTCTCAGTACTTTTATTGGCTTTCTGACATAAGAGAGTGGCAAGGCTTTTTTGACATTCTTCACCCTTGGCTGTTCTAGTCGTTAGTTGTTTGTAATACCATGTTGGACATTTTCTTAATTTCATCACTCTTTCTTCCATTGTTTTTCCATCATTAGGGTCAATCAATAGTCGCCAATCTGCAGTAGGAATGTGGCATAATTTTAAGAATCCCATACAGATACTGCGGGCAAGGCATAATTCGTCCGAATTCCAAATTTTGATGCAAGACTTTTTAGTTGCCATAGAGTCTTTACCATCACCTAGTTTATTGATAGGTCTGGCTCCTGTTCCTCCATTAGGAATTTTAATGGTACCCACATTTAGATAAAAGCTGTGATCAAGAGAAAGATTCTCGTGACTGGTCAATACATTTTGCAAATGTCCCATGACAACTTTTCCTGTGAGATCTTTTAGAGGTTTAAGGGGGACATATACGGGATTAGTCAAACCTTCATGATGTATGATGACACGTCCCAAGTCTGTTGACGAATTGAGTCCTTGCGTGGCTTGCGAAAGAGCATCATTAAAAGTGTTTTCTAATTCTCGATGCAGATCTGACAATCTTTGGCCCTGTTCCACAGAATCTGTGTCAAATCTAACTTGATAATTTTTGTCGATGGCACTATTTTTCTTAAAAGTTTTCTCGCCTACAAGTCTTAGGTTGTATGGTAATTTTTTTTCGTCACCATAACCAACCTGTGATTGACGGGGTTGAGAATACATAGATTCTTCTGTATCTGTTTCCATGTTTGTAATTCCACACTGATCAGGATCTACATCCATGAGTTCTTCTGTCTGATTAGTTGTAGGCTCATAATTCCCGAGTGAAATGGGTGACCAAGGTTTTTGATCACTGTAGTCGATCTGGTCCATTTCATGAAAAAGTTCATGAAACTTAAAATCTGATTCAGTATTCAATATCTCACCACAGCTGGGGCACAAGTACTGCTGTTGTACCTTTAAACAGAAAAAATGGTGATTGACTCAGTACATTCATAGTACATTTTTTTCCAAGACAATTTTAACCTTCCAGCAAAATTATTCTAATCACATTAAAATATTAAGTAAATTTTTAAAGGAATAAAAAAATAAATTCAAAGTTAATCTGTTTTAGATACATGTACACCATTATTTACTAAATCTTTAATCATGTGTACTATCAATAAATTTACATACACTGATACATGCTAATACTACATCCTTAATTTAAAGTTACCTCTCTTTGTTCATGTTTATCTTCATGGTCTTGTCCTTTCGTATAGTTTGTAAACTGTAATCCGCAGTGACAACATACAAATGGCTTCTGGCAAAGTAAAATAACAAAATAGTCGAATAACAAGGAGGAAACCTAAATTGATCACTAAACGTGAAAATCGGTCTGAGGTGGAGATAGAGTTTCCGCACTATAGAATTGCGTTTTCGCATTCTCAGAAATTTTAAGATTGCGCAAAATAGTTTATAATTTCAAAAATTTAGAGAATGTAACATTAACATATATTTAGAATTTCAATCTGAATAAATAATTAAATAAATGGTTAATATATGCAGTTAACCTACATGTTCATCATGATTTTGAGTCATCATTTTTCCCCCCATGCACACATCTTCATGAATGAGGCCTTCCATATAATTTGGAAACCGCATTCCACAGTGAGTACAAAGAAAGTCAGACATCTGCAAACAAAGTACTCTGTATAGTCATATTTTTTCGTTTCAAAACTTCTTTAATTTGCCAATCTTGTTGCTTTATGGAATTCCTAATATGCAACCATTTCATTTTCAAGATAAAACACTTTTTAATATATATATATATATATATATATATATATATATATATATATATATATATATATATATATATATATATATATATATATATATATATATATATATATATATATATATATATATATATATATATATATATATATATAACGAAAATATAAATATCAATAATTTTTTTAATTGCGAAGTCGAGAGTATTTTATATACTTTTTTTTGCCACTACTCATACGTCTGACCACGACTTCACCGTCATCTCATGAACTACGTTTACATTTACTTTGAGGGTTTTTTTTCCTGCCATTTGCTGCTCTATATTTGATACTTTTTTACACATAAGGAAACCGTCTCTTCTTTGCAATAGCCTGTTTTGTGTCAGAGACCTAGGTTTTTTTTATTTTTATTTTTTAGTAACACAGTTCTCATTGACCCACATAAATATTAGAATACGATGTTATCACTTGATGAAAGCAAAAATCACGCCTCTCAATCATTCAATACCAAAGTTGACAAGGATACTTAAAACTGACACGTTTTTTTTTCTAAACTATTTTTAACCATTCTACCCTCAAGTTTCACTTATGTCCGAGTGTCTATCATGTCATTGTAATCTTAGCGTCTGTGTAACTAAACTGTTTAATCAATATAAAAACGAAGACAAACACACTTTAGTCGTAGTAATATTTTATTAATAAACGATTGATCGATCATTGTTCTAAATTAGAAAAAATTAAATGATAAAAAAAGATTAATAAAAAATAATAAAAATGGTATGACATATACATTATTTTAAAATACTTTCATAATCTAAACAAAAATAGAATCTACGAAAATCATTTACTACAGTAATATTTTATAATTGATAGGAAAAAAATCCATAAGCTGAACTTTGCCGTATTGATCAAATTGTTGTAAAAAATTCTACGAACATTAAAACCAATATATATATATATATATTTTTATGTTATAAAATACATGTATATCGATTATATTCTTCATTGTAAAATATTTCATAAAAAACAATAAAAGCGGCAATGATTTGTTACATTGTTAAAAAAAATTAACAACTTGAAATTAGAAAAATAATCATCAATAGGTAATATACTAATATATCTAATTATCTACAATATTTACATAGATAAGTCCTAAAAAATGATAAGATGTTTTACATTCACATACTCAGAAAAGTTGATTAAAATCTTTTGGTAACTTAAAAAAAATTGAAGGTCTTCCAAAGGAAATGAAACTTTAAAAATAAATCACCATTTTTTATAATCAAATTTCAAAAGAAAAAATTATTTAAAGTCATCACGACGTTTTGCCATGGCTCGTGTAGTAACACCCACTGCTTCGGTTATCTCTAGTGTCAAAGGTTTTGTCACGATAATTCCGCCAGTAATTGAAACAGATTCTGAGGTAACTGGTAAAACAGCAACGGTGCTATCGGGTTGGACATTAGATTGGTTTGACGATGTATCTGTAGGTGTGAATGATTTTTTTGGCGTTGATTCAGACGATATGGATGTAAGTGTGGTGTTGTTAAAAATTTCTTCTTCTGAGGATGATGTTGGTGTAGAATGCCTTGGTTCGAATGTCGTTGTGTCGGGGCTATGAAGAGGTGAAAGAGGGATGCCGGGTGATTGATACCGCGAGCGTCTGCGTATCCTGATGATTATATATATTGTTACAGCCAGTGCGTCTATAACAATAAACACACCTAGGACAATGAAAATCCAATCTGTAAAAAAAAAAATTTTAAAAACCAGTGATGATTAAATAGTCACCCTATATAAGCATATATAATATTATGCACGTTTCTATTATTTAATGTCACACATTGAATCAAAGATAATATTAACATTTTTTTAAAGATAAAACCATTTTCTAATTTAATTAAAATTTAAAAATATATAATTAATGATAACTCTAAATCTAAACAAATAAAACCCAAATTACCATTATTTAATGATGAGTCTGTAGAATGTTGTGGTGGCGTATTTGTAGAAGAAGGAGGGTTCGTCGCTGAAGTCTCTGTAGACCCTGAAAGTGTAGTTGGAGATGAAGACGTAGATGGAGATGAAGACGTAGATGGAGATGAAGACGTAGTTGGAGATGAAGGCGTAGTTGGAGATGAAGCCGTTATGACGAAAGCATTAGTCGTAGAAAATAAAGTTGGGATATCTGTAAAAATCAAACAACATACTTTTTTTTCAACTTTTTTAAATTATAAATATAACAAACTTAACAATATTCTTTCAAGTTTCTTTGTGTGAAATTTTTCACACAATCTTAATATTTACATTTGATTAAAATTATAGATTATGCTCTTTCGGTTTGGAAATACAATTTTAAAGTTTCTCTGTATGGGTCTCTTATGTTTCCTTAATTATTACAATATAATGAAAGCATTTCATGCACTTTTTTTCTTCATAACTTACCACATCCGCCACACTGAATAACTATCGTTCTCTTTGAACTTAGCATCAGCCTCTTCATGGAAAGTCTTGTGAGAATTCGTCTTGTATCCCGATGTATATCAATCCGGCTTGATCTCATTTTAAATGTGCAGTCTAATGCGATGCACTCGCAACGTGAGACACATTGATAATAATTTACCGTTTTCTCCGAACAACATGCCGAAAAAGAACTGCATTGTTGAAAATTACAGCGATTGACACACCAAACTTGGTAAAAAAGAACAGCACTAACGCACAACAGGCAGTACATTTTTTTTGTTTGAAATTTTTACTAACTTACTTTCAGGAATGTCTAAAAAAAAATTCTTATGCATCCCTATATATACTCTGGTCATTTTCCCAATCTCCATCCTTTACTCATTAATTACCCTATGTAATCTTGACAGTGAATATAGGTGGTACTATTGTTTTAACAAAAATCATTGCTCAATGTGTAACCTTTCTAATTATTAATGTACCCTTGCTATCATTACATTTTGCAAATTATGTGGGCCAGACAATGTGTACTTTTCATTTTGTCAATCCAAATAAAATCCTGACACAGGCATGGTCACCCGGTCCCAGTTATCGTGCCATGAAATCGCCTCCTGTTGCAGTAAATTTTGGAACAACATAGGTGAATGAACCCTTATTTTTTTCCCGCCTTAGATGGCAATTTAACACAGTGGTTGTATTTAAAAAAAATAGATAAAAAAAATCTTATGCTTCCTATACAAATATATATCTATATATGTATATTTATTTATTTAAGACAATTTGCAATAAGATTTTTTTTCTTTTTCATTTTTTTATCAATCCTTTTGTACAAGACAATTTCATTAACAATTGTCTCATAATTCTTACATAAGGTCAACCTTGGTGAATCTTAGTTTACGATAAAAGGGGGGTGGTCCAATTACGACGGTCTCGGGAATGTCCTGATTTTTTACCGAAACGTGAAAGATTTAAGTGACAGTGACCTGATAATTTGTTGATAGCATCATTATGTGTGGCAAGTGCCCCTATCGTGTAGGGGTGATTGTCCTCTGTTCTATTTATTTTTCACTGATTCCTTAAATTTCACCTTGCCCTGATAATGTTGTTCTATTTTACAATACATAAGTACGATAGAGGTGGGAAAAAAAGATGAACACTTTATACATTGGTATCAATGAATGAAAAAAAAAGAATATCGTCCAATTCATTCACTATATTACTAAGGATAATGCAAAATGTAATTAAAGCTGATGTATCTTCAAAAAAGAAGTTATTTTCATTAAACTCATATTGAAATATAAATCATAGACGTAGGATAAGTTAAATACTATTTTAAAGAAAAACTCCAATACTTCATGACTACAGGTATGTGTGCTATGTCTTTTTATCTTCTATATATAAGAAGATATTTCTTTCGGATGTTTTAACATTAATGTCTTTCGTCATAAATTCTCTAAAAAGCGCGTTATTTTTATTATTATTAAAGTACAAAATATACTCATAAAATTTACATAAATATTGCGTAAAAATGAACATTATAAAAAATATGTCAATTAATGACATACATCTTTAAAAAGTGTATGTATGATTCACAACCTATATTTCTTAATTAAGTGACCGATATTTTAGGTTTTGTAACCGATATTTCATTAAAGATGAAGTCATACAATATGAAAAGATTTCTTATTGGTTAGTATATTTTTGTGAGTTACTCCAATAAAAAAACAAATTCCTGATTTTGGAGGGAAATTTAACAATGTTTAAGCAAAGCTACACATGTCTATCTCTGTCAACTTTATATCCCCCCAATCATAATTTAAAAGAAAAAAATGGGGGAGGGGGAAGGGTTTTTGACATAAAATATAAATAAGCATATTATATCCAAAGTTCCTTCCCTACCACTTTTATTACCTTCCCCCCCTACTGCTTTTTTTTTCTCGGCTATTAAAACTCAAAAGAAAGGATGGAATTCACGTTAAGGTAAATTGAAAAAAATTATGATAAAATCACATTTTTTAAAAAAAAAATTAACTCAAAATTATAATTCAAACTGTTTAAAAGTTTAAAATTATAATTTGTTTATTTTCTTTTTTCTCAGGACCACAAATGATCTACAGATTGATGATGAAATCAAAGTTGCATTAATTATAAGGTGTGTAGGATATTTATTTTGATAACTTATTTTTTCTTCTGATACAAGTGTGAAAAATTATTTTAAAAAAAGTTATAAGCAGACTTCAATTTTAACAACTCAATTCATTTACAAAATCTTATTATCGGTAATTTCCTATAATTGTAGTAAACAAAAAAAGAATCCAAAAGAACCTGAAGAAGACAGAAAAGAGGAAAAAGAAGAAGACGTGGAAGACAATGGAGAGGAGAGAGAGTACGAAGGGGAGGAAGCCGTCAGAGAGGAAGAAGAAGTCAAAGAGCAAGAAGTCAGAGAGGAAGAAGACAGCGAGGGAGAAGACAGAGAGGGAGAAGAAAACAGAGAGGAAGAAATAAATAGAAAGGAGAAAAAAGACAAAAAGGAGGAAAAAGTCCGAGAGGCGGAGGAAGTCAGAGGAGAAGAACTTATGGAAATTGATGAAGATGAAGACAAAAAAATAATTCAAACATTGTTATCGAGAAAGAGTGATTTAGAACATCAAAGACAGGAATTAGAGAACAGACTTTGTGAAATTAGCGAGGAATTAGAGGAGTTATCATACCTCATATAAAATGTAAAGTATGTAGAGTTATCTATCCTTTATTCACAGAATTTCACAAAAAAAAAACGTACCTTTTCTTCTTCTTGACAGTCAATTGATTTGAAATTTTTTTTCACCAGATTTTATATAAAACCCTTGTGTACATCATTTCTAAAAATATTCATGTATTTTTACCGATTGTTAATATTTCAAAAGAGTTGTGAAATAATACGTTACATTCTTTTGATATGGTTGTCTTTTTGTTTCTTTCATACACAGAGTTTAGATATAGAAAGTAATAAATAATGTATACATTCATTTTTTTTATTTGTTAATTTTTTCAAGGTAAATCGTTTATGCAAAAAATATTTTGTTTCATCTTAAACAGATCTTTTTTTCTATACCAATTTTACCGTGTTTTTTTCCATGAAATTTAAAAAAAAATAAAAGATTTTTGAAATGAAATAAAGTCAATTTTCAAAGTTCAAATTAACGAAAAAAAAAGATAAATGAAAATCTAATAGTTTGAGTTTTTTTTAGTCTACCGTTTGTTCTAGAGTTTACACTTAAAAGATACAATTTTTTTTTATTTAGAAAATGATATCATTAGAAAGTCACAGCTTAATGTTTTTTTTAACTCTACGAACCATTATGACCCGTGTATCACTTAACAATTCAAATTTTCTAAAATTATTTAGAGTTTTAGAGTGTTAATATAATAGTTCAAATATCTAACTTTAAAAAAACTCAAACTGATCTGGTATATTGAAATTTTCATGTTTTTTTATTTCAAAAATCTAAAATTTCAAATTTCCAAAAAAAAAAGGTTTAACATTTTGAGTTATTTAGATTTTTTACCTTAAATATTTTCAAATTACCGTAAACGATGAATGGAATTTAATAGTTTGAGTATGTTATCTACCGTTGGTTGATAAAGTTTACACTTAACAATCTAAAAAACTATAACATTTTCGTTACTGTTTTTTTATAAATTTAATTCAAAATATCCAAAATATGAAATGTTATACTCAGTTTTCAAATTTTGGATATTTTAAATTAAAATTATAAATCTTTCAATATCAAGTTATTAAAAATTTTAACATTTGAATCAAACTTCCCACTTACTAAAAAATCGTAAACGTTTCAAAGTAGGAAGTTTGAAGTAAATTTTAAATAATCGAAAGAAAAAAAATATAACACACACTAGCATTCGTTTCTGACTGATTTGTAGATATCTTTTCGTAAAATGTGGGTGGCCGTGAAAACGGCCGTGGGTTTTTTTTTGTAATGGCACAAAGTGCCATTACGTTTCTCTTTCTTCTTCTCCTTCTTCTGAAGAACCACAAAACGTAAAAACGTTTTCTCCGTTGTCCCAAACCATCCTTCCGGGGGGACGTTGAACAAACTTAAATTCTTCATCCCAATCTTCTGTTTGAGGAAAGAATTCTTCTTCTTGTGCTCTCAATGATAGTTTAAAGGCCATCTTTTCTTGTTAACACATTGATAATTCAAACCGCAGAAACTTTTATATATACGAACGTAATGCCCACTTTACTTTGATAGATAGCGCATGCTCAGGTGTCATTTTTTAATGATTCACATAATCTTTCTAAAACACGCCTACTTTATTTTTGATAGGTGGCGCATGTACTGAGATGAGAATCCTCGCATACATTACGCATGCTCAGATGTCATTTTATGAATTGCACAACCTTGCGTCATAAATCTATAATTGACCCCTCCGCCATTTTTAAATACATCCAAAAATAAACATCCAACTATGAGAAGGTATATCTGCAGCATAAAACAAATAATACGTACATCATATAATTCTAAACTGGCTGTGTTAGAGCTTAACATATATCCATCTGCAGCTTTAAATTGTTTATTGCATATTTTATGAAATAATGGAAATGCTACAGTCTAATAAAAAAAAAATCAAATATTAATTATTCTTTGGACTATAAAATTCTAAGTGAGACATGACTGCAATTTGTTGCAAATATATATTAAAATTGAAATGTAATTTTTTTTCAATGAACCCATGTCTAATTAATTTTAATTATATTATACAATACTAATTCAGTTTTAATCATACACTTAAATATCAATTTGTTTTAATTACATGACACCAATTGAAAGATCTTTATCTGAACCATCAAGAACTCTTAATTAACACAAGAAACTATAAGGCCATTTCTTTTTGCCCAACTCCCAAGAGATAAATTAAGATAGAGATGCTCTTGCCAGTTAACTCCCGACAATGAACTCATTAATTTCTCTCTAATTTGACATGCACATTTCTGCTATCAAAAATTCTCCTTGACCAGTGCTTGATAATTATGCCCATGGGACAAACTGAATTCCTCGCAAATCATTAACATTTGTTACAGAATTTGCTGTAAAGTATATGATGAAAAAATAAGTTTTTACTTAATTTAGCATTTTTTAATAAGGATACAACTATATTTATACATTTTTTAGGATTATGAAATTTAAAATTTTAAAGACTTAGTTTTTTTTAAAAAATCACTTAAATTAAAGGTCACAGTGACCTTGAAATAGGTCCTGACATACCGTCTACCCAAGATGCATAAATTGTGATTCCAATATACCCCCCTAAACTTCGTTTGCGGGGATATAATTAAAAAAGAATACTTACATAAATATTGCTTTCGCATAAAACAACGATTGCTAGTATTGATAAACATCCCCTAATACAAGATAAACATTTTACAATGTAAGTGAATGATGTGAATGATGTAAAACTCAAAGTCAGACAAGGACAGATAAACAATTTTGCCTGTAATATCTACGCTTCTAGGCTACAAATTCTAGGCTAGAATTTGCAAATTTTATACCTAGCAAACGTTTCATATATTTTCTGCCTAGTAGTTTTCTTACAAAATTGCGTGAAATACACGACACGCAAGGCAAAATGAATCACTGAATTATCTTACTATAACTACCGGAAATATATATATATTAAAAAAAAGAAATTCAAGCGACTTTTGAGATGACCCCCACATTCCATAGTAAAATTTCATTCCTTTCTATTGGGTCTCCTTTAGTCACGTGATTAGTCTCTTTCCCACGGTGCCTTCCAACTTTTCCAATTCATAAGTAAAAGCACCTTGGCGGATCAAATAAGATGAAGTAAGAGGGGTTGATATTTAAAAAAAAATACTCACGATGGCAGATTTTGCCGTCCCTGTCCCTTATTAAAGGCAGTCGTCCGTTCCATCCGACAATCCTAACAGCGCAGCTGAACAATCGGATTTCCCTTACAGGCGCAGGCTCGAGTTCATTCTTTATTAATCGCACGCATGTAGTTGCAGCTGTACAAGAGTACACCCCGTGCACTCCTGTACACAATTGACATGGTAAAATGGTTCCGCAAACTAGGCTTAATGGAAATAACCAGACAATGATCGCGATCTTCATTCTCACGTCTTGATCCATTGCAATCTACCTTTCCAATGCCGCGAAAATTGCACGGGATTTTTACCCGTGATCATCATCATGTGATCAAAATGTAACCTTATTTGGAAAATATACTCCAACATGAAGGCGCGACAATACATATCATTTAGAGAGTGGCGCCACTTTATTAAACTGGATGACAGAAATGTTGGAGTGACTCAGATTAGTAATTAGATTAAGTTGTTTTTAAATTAGCCAAACAGACCCATATTGTTCTAAATCTATGAAGGCAACTTTAACTGGAAAGTGATCTAAACTGGGAAGTCTTAGTTAAAGCCATATATGGCGTATTTTGATCAAAAAAAAATATATTTTTGAAAAATACAAAATTAAGTAAATATAGTTAATACATTTAAATTAAAACTTTTCATACAATTCTGAACACGGAAAACACCTCGTTTCAGCTAATAATACGACTTTATCTTCTCTGTAATGTATTATTTAAATCTTTCGCATTTTCTTCCGAGTCGGAGAAAATTCGGAGAATCCAAATTAAATTCTGATATCTGTATAACGCAATTGACTTAGATTTTGTAATTTACGGAAAAGTTCTATCTTTATATAAAGTAATGATACAAAAAATAAGTTCTTATAATTTTAGTTTAATAATAATTTTCATTGTACATACGCAATATATGGCTTTAACAGAAAAATTATGAAAGGCAAATTATCATCTAACTATGTATGATTAACAGCTAATTATTCAATTGACGTTTTAAAAACTTCAAATGGAAACATTAAAAGGGTCGTGACACACACAGATAAAAGCCATGACGTTTGCACTTATTGAAATACTTGGTCATGTCAGGACACGCTACACGACCTTTGTGCGCAGGTGTATCGTGAAAAAGCGGAATTTTTACAAGATTTAGGATTGCCCGCTTTCATTTGAAGAGATTAAGTACGACAGATGATGAGCTATTTCGTATATATTTCTGGTTTTACTTTTTTTCTTTTAATATTTTTCTGATTTGTTGGTTTTCATCAACAACATACTCAATATTTTATCATATTAGAAATATCATCACCAAAATAAACGTAAGTTACGTATTCAAGAAAAAATGCAAGTCTAATGTTGTTAATTGATAACAATTCTCAATTTTAACTTTTAAAAAGATCGTTGTGAACCAACTTCAGATATCCGATGTATAATGACCAATATTGTTAGTAGGATTTTTTTTGTGTGTGAACCTGATATCAATTTGAAGGGCTTATCAAATGAAAATTATCCACCATAGTAATTTTCAGAATTTTGATTTATACTTGAAGCATCTCACCTTTTGATTTAACATTGAAATTTATGGGAAGAGTGCATTTAATTCTGATATCTTTAGATGAAATTATATTTTTTCAAATAAATCTCCTGGTAGAAAGTTACATATACTTCCTCTCTATCAGGATATTAATTAAAATTAATCTTTTACGATGTAAATTTTTAGAAAATTAGATTTTTCTCAATTTTATCAAAAGTAGATAACTCTTCACGAAAGTCCCGAGTGCAAGAGGGCCAGCTTCTAATTATGTACAATTCCTGTAAATTTGGTGTACTTCACTATTGTCGTTACTGAACTATGGTTATTTATGATCATTTCAATCACTAAGATATGTCCATTTACCCCTCATTACATTTTTAGTCATTCTGTTTTATTTTATTTCAGAGATCTTACAAACTCCGCCAACTCTTTCGAAGAGTTTGAGGCTCTATGGGTACAGATGGGAAAAGATCTTGAAAATGAAGATCCCCCCCCCCCCCTTCTCCTCAAAGAACGGTCACAATCAAACCTGTCGATGCAAACACTTTTGAAAGGTAGGAACTTTTACGATTAGAGTTTTCGTTCTTACCACACTTAAATTTAGTCTTGCTAGGAGATATATTATATATATAAACTATCGATTATTCCTAAATGATTAAGCTACAAATTATGTTTTAAGATCAACAAAAGTGTATGTTTGTTTTCTCAAATATTTTTCAGTGCATCAAATGAAAGCAAGACATTCATTACATTAGAACCATCAACCCCCGTCGTCCCGCCGTCCTCAACATCCCAGTACTCCCCTCCAGCTGATGAAAACTGGCCACCAGTTGTTGTTGTTGACGAAGAAACGGGCGAGGGATCGTTTGAAAATGTGGAGAATTCTATCCTCACCTCCTTTAGGTAAGGTCTTTTCTTTGTATTATTTAGTTACAACCTTAGAGTGTAGAGTGATAACTCTAGTTTAAGTAAAGAGTATTTTTTCTATGAAACATCTGTTTTTATATACCCACTGTTAAAGACTCGTATTTATATTTCATTGGATTAATGTATGACCAAACCTAATTAAAAATGTATAATTTCATTTTTTTCATAAAGAAGAAAGCATCCTGAAAAATATAACGCACTAGAGAAAAAGATGCGCCAGCCATTGAAGGAAAATGTGAACGAACAATTTAATATATTGAGGAATTTACATAAGAGAATGGCTGAGGATATGCAGCAAAGCTCCATCATAATTTCTCGTCTTTTTCTGCGAGAGGCCCTTCAAAACTGAGCTGGACATGCTGCTTGAATTTCTTCCACGCTTCGAGTGGGTTTGAAGCGTCCCATTGCATCTGCGGCTGTGGAACTCCTGCCAGATCCATTCTGTGTAATGTCCGTAAACTTATGCGTATTATTCTGACACCATGTTATAAGTTCAGCGTTAAGGATGCTGGCTGATATTCTGTGTGGGCTCATGAATAATAGAACGCCATTTGTAATTGGTACAGAACTGCGCATGCTCAGTTAATTATTATATCGTACAGAAATCAATTCGTAATAAACATGATAATATAACAGGTGTGACGAACTAATTATTTATGTATTTATCAATGTTGCTAATAACACGTGTTCGTGTTTATATACATCTGTAATCTATTGGCTGTAATGCTGGTCACCTTGTCAGGTGGCATTTAAATATTCATTGCACAGGTTTTAACTGACCGCTGTTAGCTAAAGCCATTTGAAGGCTCTTTTCAGTGCAGATATTTGAATCTAAATCCACCCGCCTTGCTTTACATGTTTTGAAAAAATTTCATATTTAAAAATTTTGTTTTGTTTTGTAGAATGGACGACAATTTAAGAATTTGAAGATATAATTTTATTTGTGAAGGTTTTTTTTTTTTATAAGTGCACTATAAGTGCACTACCAGAGCGCTTCACATCCTAATATAAGTGTTTCTTTTATAAATTATTAATGTTCGTTTGAGTGGCACGAATGAGAACATAAATTGCGTACAAATATGGTTACTTTTTTCCAAACAAAACTACAATGAAGCCGTCCAGTAAAACCCGTGATTCATTGTCTTCAAAGTATCTTAGATCAGTAGAATATGTTTTCCTTACTTGGATATCATTAACATATACAAGTTCTACAGGTCCGATGTGCTTTATGATCATTTTTTTTATATTTCAATATTTATTGTTATAATTAACATTTTGTTGACTTATAGAAATTTTTATTTCATATTCATACTATTTTAACCTTTTAAGAAAGTTTAGGTTCTTATTTATTATGTTAATATCGGTAGATACAAACACGTTCAAGTCGAGCAAAGACACGGACTCCTCTCTGACGACAACTATCTCATCTTCCGACATCAGTACACACGGAGACGTAACACCACATATCACACATACAACACTAAACTCCTCCCTTCTCAGGACGCATGGACAAAACACAAAGAAACTTAACAACCCTTTCGTCCATGCCACACGGAAACTTTACTTTCCGAGTCCCCTCCGGTAAGAATACTTAATCTGTCATTACGACTCCCTTCGCGTCCACCGCTAAGACACACGAACGAACTATGACCACCTCAACTACCCCCTCCCCCTTTTTAAACGCATCCCCATCCCCCAGTTCAAACAGAGACGACAAATTTAACAGTACATTTCCCTTTTCCAGCAGTACGACGACATCCAGAATTACGCCTGGTTCAATCTAGTACCAACGAGAGTTCGGACAAGGGCACGATCTGCCATTTCCCATTCTCTTAAGTCGAGTCTGGGTTCATTTTGCTCTGTACTCTGGCATATGGTCCGTTTTCTAGGGCTACAGATAATCGTAGATCTGACATGATATTGCTATCAAGTTTGATTCTCAAATAACGAGAAAGTTAACCCTATCTCGTATATATACGCCTACCCTTGATAAAATTGCCGTAAAATTATTCTACAGTGGATTTTGTGACTCGCTCTTTAAATGGATTGATAATTTAAAGACATGTCACCGCCAGATAGGAGGATTATTCCTCAACAGTTAATTTGTGATTTCGATTTCAGTGGGTTTGATTTGTGAATTTTGCGTCATGGATTTCAATGACAATTATTCAACACCCAGACTAAAGTGACAGCACTGAAGAAGTGATGAATAGGAAAAGACAGTTCTGCATCATCCATCCCTCATGTAAGATAGAAGGCATTCTACAGGTCATCACTCACATGGAATGATAAAAGAAGGTATCCCTTACTACAGATAATCCGATAGGTAGGTCACTGGTCATTTAAATCACCTGTGCAATCAATCCGGTGGATTGCTGACCGAGTCACTGCAAACCGCGCGCTGACCACCGAGTTAATTGTCCCTTTAAACTGAATAATGTGGAGTATGCATGCTCAGTTGGACTAAGATTAGTATATGTGAATTTTAAGGGAATGAGACAAACTGGACATAGATAGTGAAATCAAATATTGGATTATATTACCCAAGGAAAAATTGTGCAAAATGGCGCGCAACGGTGAATTTACGTGCGAGGACGGTGGTGAAACACAAAAACGTCATGAGAAGGCCTCAAGGAACACCTTTCACAAATAAAAACGACTTTCCTCAAAATGCAGAGAGTACAAAGGAAAGGCGTGAAAATAGAGAGACTGGAGATCCAGAGAACCCCCATCAAATGATAGAGAGTGCAATGGTGACAAAACTTTCATCAAGTAAATGCAACTGGTGTACCCAGAGGAAATGTTTGCTTCCGGGAAAGAAATTCGGCCACAACTGTTCCAAGAATGGACGAAAATGCCGCTGGTGTCACGGATCCTTACCCGAGCGCTTTTACAGTAAGAGAACGGATGTTTGCGACAGATGCATTGACAGGCATAAACGGTGTCAAAACGGGGGAGGAAACAAAACGGCGCTGGAGGGTGCAGTGGAAACCCCAGTGTTGGAGCCAAACCCGGGAAATTTGCGGGACATTTTACAGTTTTTCAGAAACGAAAGTGATCAAATAAGACATTTACTTCAAACTACATTGTGGTCCAATTAAGGTATCAAATGGTTAAGGCGGTCTCTTACTCTGTATGTAAAATTCGTTAAGTACAGTCAAAACAAACAAGGCTGAGTATGCTGAACCCACCTTTAGATCCATTATTCTAACTCTCACCAATGGGACAGAAATCAAAGAGCAGCAAGCAAAAGCATTCAAAAATATGTATATTGGTTATCAGGATTCTGAGAGGAATGGGAGTGGGTGGACCGTTGATCAGGATAAATGGTTACTGTCATGAAATATAAGCGCTGTTTGGACTGGGGTCGAAAAATTATAGGGGTCGGTAACCCTCGATCTCTGAATGATGGACCGTTCCCTACGTCTCATCTCCTCAACCCGAGGCTATAGAGCGGACGCTCTGTCAATGCGTCAGGTGTACGACAACGGTGTTAAGTGAATTCTTTGGTTGAAGAGGGAAAAGCCTGCAATATTAAACTGGGGTTTACTGGAGTTTTAACACTCAACTTGAGTCCACTCCATAAAGAGAAGAAGAAGAAGAAACCAAGAATGTTAACTCCTTGTGCTAACTTAAACCTGTGTAAAGTGTTTGTCCTTTGACTGTCACCTTGAATTTTTTGAAATTTTGCGTACGACTTAGCTTTGCCAAGTTTCTAAACTTGTTGTTAACTCTAACTATTTTGAATTCGAGTAATATGAAAAAAAAATGTTCTTAGTCTTAGCTTGAATAATATTTTATCTTCACCATAAATTTTATTCAAGGCGTTAACGTTATGTGTATACGATGTATAATGTATATATAATGAATTGTTACGTTTGCTTTTTTTTTCAAGGTGGTTGCTGGTTTGTATCAGATGTACAGTTTAAAGTTAAAGTTTTAGCTGTACGAGTTATCTTTAATTATCGGCCGATACCATAATTTTAAAATTTAAACTGGAGGGATATGCATATCCGGATTCAGATTTTTTTTAACTGTGTATGCATTTCTTTATCATGCAATCTAGTGTTGTTGTTTTTTTTTTTAGCTCTACTGGTCAAAGACCAGAAGAGCTTATGCGATAGTATTTAAGGTGACCGGCGTCCGTTCGTCTGTCTGTCTGTTTGTAAACAATTTTTCAAAACGGTACTCCTCCTACAGTTTTGGTATGATTTCAGTATAACTTTGCACACAAGTAAACTACACTAAGATACATTAAATAATGCATCAGTTTTTCATTTCGATTAAAGGTGTTGCCATGGTTACTAAAAATAGAATTTCCTATGAAATTCCGTTTAAAATACTACTCCTCCTACAGTTTTGATCCGATTTCAATGTAACTTGGCACACAAGTAGACTACACTAAGATACATAATTCTGTGCGTAGCTTTTTATTTTGATGAGTAGCAAGGATCATTTTTCTATTTATTGCTGTTTAAAAGTTTCAAGCTCCTGAGTTCTGCTACGTATTCTCTGACCGATTCGTCCTCTTTCCTCACACGACTATTGAACTTGAAACGTGATATGATTTATGATGGGTCTGGGTGTTTATGATCCTTGATCATTTTCACTTTGTCCAAATACCATTTTTCACTAGGTTGGTTCGCGCTAATAAATCTCTTACCAGTTTGTATGTATTTTCCCCCATATTAAACGCTAATCCCGTTGTTTGCCTGCATCCGTAAAATTGTTGGCATTAAAATAACTTTCTAGTCTCTCTATATATTGAATCCAGTCTTCACTTTCATCATATGAGGTTAATTTTCCATAGGTAGGCATGGTGAAAGTATTATATAAATTTCAAAGAGTTTATAGCAAAAAAAGTTTATCCTCGTCGCCAAATGTCATATTCTTCCACTGAATATGATAAATAAGAAGTTCCAGGTTTTGATATATTTTTGTCCCCCGCTTGAAAAGTGGGGGATATTAATTTGGGTCTGTCCGTCCGTCCGTCTGTCCGTCCGTCTTTCTGTCTGTCTGTAACGCTTTCGTTTCCACACGATATCTCGAGAACCCTTTGAGCTTTCGCAATGAAATTATGCATAGCAACTCCCTATGGGCTAAAGAAGACCCCTATTGATTTTGAGGTCAAAAGGACAAAGGTCAAGGTCATAAATTCGCAAATTCTCTCTGTTATAACACTTTCGTTTCCGCGCGATATCTCGAGAACCCTTTGATCTTTTAAAATTAAATTTTACATAACAACTCTCTGTGGCCTAAGGAAGACCTCTATTGATTTTGAGGTCAAAAGGTCAAAGTTCAAGGTCGTAAATTTATACATTCTGTCTGTATGAAACAGTATCTTTTCCAGGCGATATTTTAAGAAAATTTTGAGTTCTTGCAATGTAATTTTATACCAAAACTCCCTAGGACCTCTCTCACCCCTCTCAAAGTGCCCCGCCCCGCTTGTTTTATTAGTATTTATTGTATTACATGTCGCTATTTTTAGCATAGGGGCATGAGGCGAGTTATTACGTATAAAACAGGTTCTCGGTGGACTTTGTATTCTTATTACATCTAATAGAACTGTTTAATGAAGGTTAAATTAGACACCATGCATTGTGTTAAATTTTGACAATAGCAAATGTGAATATATACATGTATGTGACGTTATCTTTGCATATTATTTAGAATGGTTCGATGCGGCGCTGTGGTCTAGTGGTTACGTCTCTCGCTTCACATGTGAGAGGGCCCGGATTCGCTTCCCCGACGAGCCATTATTATTATTTTTTTTCGAAATAGTTTTTTTTTACTACATGATAGTATTCAGCATGTGAAATGAAAAGTTTATGAGATCTGGCTTGTACAAACTCATAAAATCATCATTACAGTGTGATAAATATTCCATGTAAAAAGACTCTTCAATACACATAATTAAGAATCAGCAATCAAACCTTTATATCCATATTGGCATATTTTATTTGCTTCAATATACATGAATACATTTAATAATCCTACAAATTCAGTCAAGGGGATCCGACAACCCCCCCCCCCCCCCCCCCCCCCCCCCCCTTGCACTGGTTTACTTTTTTCCCTAAGCGGGGGACACAAATTCTCTGAATTAACTTGTTATTAAAGCATCTGTCTACAGTGATGGTCGAAACTACAACTAATTAATTCTCTAGTGCTACAGTGATATATAATATTCACTTGCGGGCGTAATGTACAGCTGCATTAACAAATGCATCCTGTGAAACTGTCTTTGTGGCTAGATTCTCACGGTCAGTTCATTCAGCAAATTAATATAAATAGTTAGGAATGCTGATACCTAACAATCGTTCTCAGTGGTTACAAGGATCTTACTCCCCGCTCTTTATTGGTCTTTTCCTCCCTCTCATCTTTGCCGACTAAACTAGAAAAATAAAAGAATTAACATTCGATTATAATACATTTTTTTCTGATAACATTATTCTAGGAAAATTTTATTTATGAATAGGTATTAAAATGAAACATAGAATAGATATGTACTGACCAGAATTGCTGGTGGGGGAGGGGTTGGTGGACACATTGCATTTTTATAAATATATACTTCCCGCTCCAGGCGTGTTAACGCCTTACCCGCTGAAGGAGACGAAAGGATAAAGAAACTATTTTAGAAAGGGAGACAGACTTTCTCTTGCGGTCGTCTGGAAAAAATATAGAGTGTATATAAAAGATGAATAAAATCATTCAGTATTCAATAGAATGGTTGATTTTTTTTTTACAAGGCGAATCTCATGCATTTCTGTAACATCCATTTCAGAAGAGTTTGCTGCTTCGAGAAAATTTCTGCTTTTATTTGATCAGTTACATAGCAACGTTCTGTTAGCTGTGATCATTTTAATTTTTTATGTCCCCCTTGAAGACGGGAGGTTATATTGCTCTGCTGCTGTCGGTCGATCCATTTATGTGCTTATGTGCATTAAAAGGATACGTTTTAACTGAATTAAACTTCAAGCTAAATATTTTTATCGTGAAAGAGATTCCATGCATTCTATGCAATATACATATTAGCCGTCAACTGTTCAAGCTAGCGCTTCTCGTAAAAAGTCTTTTAGTAATGCAATGATCATTATAAGCATGGTCCTGAATAATGTTCTATTTAAAGTATCTGCCATGGCTTCTTTTCAATGTACACATTCAATCTTTTTTTGTCACCTCTTCCAGGATGAGGGCTTCGACTACATTTTTATGCCTTGTTTTCTGGAAAAAGGGGAAATTATAATGAAATTGTAGTTTAGTGATATATGTTAAGTTAGTATCAAAATTTGGGGTCACAAACCATAAACGATGACGGTCACTAATCATTTCTGCTCCAGAAGACGATATCAGATCATCCAGTCAATATCTAATAATGAATTTTTTTATGAGTTATGTTATATGTGATATTAAAATTCATTAATGAAAAATGTTTTGTTTTCATCTTGATAATTCTAATGATGAGACCTTATAAAATCATTTACAAATTCATTAGGTTGTTATTTAACATCCCTAAGCGGAATATTATGAGTGGATGTTGGCTTAAATCTTTCATGGAAAGCATTTTAAATGCTTTTAAGCTTTCAAATGTGGCTTAAACGTCATCTCCGAAGATAGACAACCATGCCCCCGCTGCTTCCGTTTAGTAAAATGGTAAGGAGAGAATAGTTTGCTGTGTTCTTCTGCCACCATGGTATGTCTGACTCTTGTTTTTTGTGAGGGTTTTTGAGTATGTGGCCTGGATTGCATTGGTGTTATAGACACTGAGAACACCGTCTGACGTTGTACTAGTGGTGTTTTGGAGTTTGCTGTTGTTGCCGATGTTGAGGTGGCTATCGTTGCTGTTAATGTGGTGGTTGCCTATAATGAGACTACCATCACCTATATATGATATCAAGATATTTAAAGTTTACAACTGCGAAATGAAAAAGCGAAAGAAAATAACTTGCTTTCAGGCATACCTGACACTTATAGTACGACTGCCTTGTGGTCTTTTACAATAGAAGATTCAAAATTCATCAAGTACTTTTCAACCACTGGTACTACATACTTGGACTGTACTCGCGAGTGTGATATATGACATGTAATCCCATTATATGCTGGCGTCACACTGTCCCGAAATTGAGCAAAGATGGCCACACGATAAAGGAAATGTTTAAATTCGGCTCTGATCGTAAACACATCGGGCCATCCGAGCCATCGTATGAGCGCCGGTGGAGTTTCTAAGACTTCGGCAGCAACTTCGTGAGTGGTAGCAAAATCTTTGGCTGTCAAAAAATTGGCCGAACACATTATTAAATCAAATTTGAACTAAAATTTTATCTAATGACAAAGGCTGGTATGAATTTTGGTTTGGGATTTTAAATTCAAGTTTTTCTTCAGGGCTCTTGGCAATGTATTTAACATTGCTGGGAATTTTAAACTTAGGAAAAAGGCAAAACATTCAAGTATATAAATCCCTAATTGGGACTTTAAATTGAGATATTGGACAAAACATTTAACTTTACATCTTTACTTTAAAACTAAAGTAAGGATAAAGAGCAAAATAAGAACAAAGTCTGAAAATATCAATGACAATTTTTATTATTCATTTTTAGCTCACCTGAGCCGAAGGCTCAAGTGAGCTTTTCTGATCACATTTTGTCCGTCGTCCGTCCGTCTGTCTGTCCGTCCGTCCGTCCGTCTGTAAACTTTTCACATTTCCGACTTCTTCTCAAGAACCAATGGGCCAATTTTAACCATACTTGGTACAAAGCATCCTTGAGTGAAGGGGAGTTCAAATTGTTGAAATGAAGGGCCAAGTTCCCTTACAAGGGGAGATAATCAAGAAAGACAAAAATAGGGTGGGGTCACTAAAAAATCTTCTTCTCAAGAACCACTGGGCCAGGAAAGCTGAAACTTATGTGGAAACATCTTTGGGTAGTGTAGATATTAAATTGTTAAAATCATGACCCCCGGGGGTAGGGCGGGGCCACAATAGGGAATCCAAATTTTACATAGAAATATATAGTACAAATCTTTAAAAATCTTCTTCTCAAGAACCACTGTGCCAGGAAAGCTGACACTTATGTGGAAGCATCCTTGGGTAGTGTAGATATTAAATTGTTAAAATCATGACCCCCGGGGGTAAGGCGGGGCCACAATAGGGAATCCAAGGTTTACATAGAAATATATAGAACAAATCTTTAAAAATCTTCTTCTCAAAAATCACTGGGCCAGGAAAGCTGAAACTTATGTGGAAGCATCCTTGGATAGTGTAGATATTTAATTGTTAAAATCATGACCCCCGGGGGTAGGGCGGAGCCACAATAGGGAATCCAATTTTTACATAGAAATATATAGAACAAATCTTTAAAAATCTTCTCAAAAATCACTGGGCCAGGAAAGCTGAAACTTATGTGAAAGCATCCTTGGGTAGTGTAGATTCTAAAGTTTTAAAATAAAAAAGGGAAGGGGGTTGTTGGGTATGATAGGTATAGCAAGAGGGGGAATCTGGTAAAGATCTGCATCTCCCAAGTTACTCAGGTGAGCGATGGGCCTCTTGCTAAATGATATGAGCTCATGCAGGTGTGAGCTACTCTTTGATAAGTAAATACCCAATATTGCTATTCCCTTCTTAAATATTTACATTTAAGGTTGAAATTTCTTCTGTTCTCTGAAATAAAATGTTGCTATAACTCATATGTTTTTTTTTTCCAAATGAAAAGTATTTTATGTGAAATGTCATCAAATTTAACATAGCATTCTGGGTAAACTGGAAAAAAATTATAAAGGAATAATAGACATTAAGATCTCTTTAAACTCTTTGAACTTACAGTTCATTGATTGTCTGTTAAGGGAATTAACTCTATCTGAGATAAATGTTTGTGGTTCCTTTTTGAAATTGTCAGCTTGAGATGCCATTTCTATTAGATTTTGCCCTGCAAAGTACACTAAAAATATATACAAGCATAAAATGCTGGTTTCATTTCTTGTGATAATGGTGAATTTCTTAAGTGAAGTGTGTGAGGAAAAAGTCATGTTGTAAGAAAATTTCATGAAAAAAATAAAATGTAGTGAATATTTGCACTGTTTGTTTTTGTTTACTAGTGATATATACATTACCATCTATTTGTTAACATGATAAAGCGTTTTAAGTTCTATCTGAGTGAATTTTGACAAACTTTGTTCTTTATAGAAGTTATCTCTATTTGTCCATGGATTTATTGCCTCCATATTTTGCCCTTCATCAAAAATGGTTTATTCGGTGTTGACATTCCCCTGATCCTCTAATACTTTGCAAAATAAAAATGCAAAATGAAAATGACACTAAGATCCAACGGATCCCCCCCCGGCCCATATTATTTTCTGATCTTATTTTGTCTGTAGTCTGTCTGTCTGTCTAGCTGTCTGTCTGTCTGTCTGTAAACTTTTCACATTTTCGACTTCTTCTCAAGAACCGCTGGGCCAATTTCAACCAAACTTGCCACAAAGCATCCTTGGGTGAAGGGGATTCAAATTTGTTCAAATGAAGGGCCACGCCCTCATTCAAGGGGAGATAATTGGGAATTAATAAAAAATTGGTGGCATGTTTTAAAAATCTTCTTCTCAAGAATAACAAAGCCATAATTGATCATATTTATATGGAAGCATCCTCAGGTAATGTAGATTCAAGTTTGTTCAAATCATGACCCCCGGGGGTAGGGCGGGGCCACAACGGCCGACCAAAGTTTTACATAGAAATATATAGGAAAATTCTTTAAAAATCCTCTTCTCAAGAACCACTGTGCCAGGAAAGAAGAATCTTATATGGAAGCATCCACAGGTAGTGTAGATTCAAGTTTGTTCAAATCATGACCCCCGGGGGTAGGGCGGGGCCACAATGGCT
>PRKT01000687.1:64537-87740 GCA_003671525.1 Saccostrea glomerata
TCTTTTGTTCTATATGTTATAACAAAATATTTCAAAGTAAAAAGATATCATAGAAAAGGTTGGAAAAAATTTGAAATTCGCGATAGGACAATTTTCGGGCCATAGCGAGCGCCGACGTGCGGCACTTCCGATAAAAATGAAATTCATTTTGCACATCTATAGACTTAGGACTATCATACCTGAAATTTTCACGTTTCTATCTTAAGCCAGTTTTTAGAACGTTCGCGGACAACCTGACCCTTCAAAAATCATAAAATCGACAATATTTCCGGACCGGAAGTGACGTCATCAAAACGGAAAAAAATGAATCAAGTTCAAGTAAAGTTACATGAGTCCTGAAAGTTTCATGGAAATCCATCGAGCCGTTTTCGAGAAATCGCGTGCACAAAATCGGTAAGAAAAAAAAGAATAACTAGAGCAAAGCCCGTTGCAAAGCAACGAGTAGGTCTTCCGTCCGGTTTTGACCGGAAGTGCCGGAAGTGACACAAGAAAAGAAAGCAAGGAGCTAAAAAGTCTCCAAAAACTTTATAATTTCAATTTTGCACCAAAACCTTCAAAATAAGCCAGTTTTTGCTACTTCCGGTTTGACCGGAAGTGACAACGACGGACGGAAAAATTATTTTTTATGCTTCCAGAGACATATGTAACCACAAAACTTGTCAAGAACGGCAAAAAAACGCGTTTTCCGACTACTTCCGGTTTGGCCGGGAGTGACGACGCCGGACGTATTTTGACGACGCCAGTAGATTAAGCTTGACATTTTGAACAACTTTGCTTCTTTGACCTCTTACAAATTCTTAATACTTTTTGACTTATGAAAGAAAAACTTTCGGCCCCTCTAGGCCCTTAAATTTTGGGGCCAGCCCTTTTTTAAAGATATCATTTGAAAGATCGTGAAATTTTACACTTCTTTTGTTCTATATGTTTAAACAAAATGTTTACAGGTAAAAAGATATCGTAGAAAAGGTGTTTAAAATTTTGAAATTTGCGACTTGTCATTTTTCGAGCCATAGCCAGCGCCGACGTACTGCACTTCCGGTAAGAACGAAAGACGTTACGCATATCTATAGACATTGGTCTATCATACCTGAAAGTTTCATGTTTCTATCTAGAGCCATTATTGAGAAAGTCTGGAGACAACCTGACCCTTTAAAATTCATAAAATCGGCAATATTTCCAAACCGGAAGTGACGTCATCAAAACGGAAAAAAATGCATAAGGTTCAAGTAATGTAACATAAGTCCTGAAAGTTTCGTTGAAATCCATCAAGCCGTTTTCGAGAATTCGCGTGCACAAAATCGGTAAGAAAAAAAAGAATAATAATAATAATAATAAAAGTGAAAAAGAAACCTAAGAATAACAAGAAGGTCTTCCGCTGAAGACGGAAGACCTTAACTAGATATGATCTCGTTGCGAGCAACGAGTGGGTCTTCCGTCCGATTCTCTGAAGATGAGATAAGATTTTGATTGAGATTTTTATTCTAAAATAATGATAAAAATTGTGAAGAAGAACAATTTTGCCTCCATAATCTGTAAACAGATATTGAATATTAGGACTTAAAAATTCGACTTTTGGCCCCTCATGGCCCCTAATGTTAGGGATCAGCCCTTTTTTCTTCATACCATCTAAAAGCTCTCAGGATTTTGAACACTTTTTGTTCAAAATCTATTCAGAGATTCTTTTTCGTTTTCGAGTTATTTGAATAAGAAATATTTAGGGGCCAACCCTTCAACTCCTTAATGGGGACGTTTAGCGAAAAATGAAAATTTGCGTATTGTTCAGAACATTAATTTGAACATCTTTTGTTCAATATAACTTATCAAAATATTTCTTTCGAGATATAAAGAAAGGTTTAGCATTCTGGCCCCTTGTGGCCCCTAATTTTGTACATACGACATGAAAATCATAATATATAGTTGTACATGGTTGAGATAAACATCTTTACTTCAGTAATGTATTACAAAATATTAACTGATAAAGAGTTATCGATTAAAGACTTTTAGCCCCTCTTGGCCCCTAATTTGAGTTTTCAGCCCCTTTTTCTTGATTTCGTCTTAAAGCTCTTATGATTTTGAACACTTTTTGTTCAACAACTATTCAGAGATTCTTTTTTGTTATCGAGTTATTTGCAAAAGAAATATTTAGGGGCTAACCCTTCAACTCCCTAATGGGGACGTTTAGAGAAAAATGAAAGGTTGCATATTGTTCAGAACGTTATTTTGAACATCTTTTGTTCAATATTACTTATCAAAATATTTCTCAATTTCGAAATATAAAGCGTCGAAGATTAAGCATTCTGGCCCCTTCTGGCCCCTTATTATGTAGAATAAGACATAAAAATTATTATGTGTAGTTGAAGATTGTTGAGATAAACATTTTTGCTTCAGTAATGTATAACAAAATATTGACTGCTAAAGAGTTATTAGATAAAGTCTTTTGGCCCCTCTCTGCCCCTAATGTGATCAGTCAGCACTTTTTTTTTATATCATATGAAAGATCTTGTCATTCTTCACAAATATTGTTCAGTATGTTTTAACAAAATATTTATACTTTAAGAGATATAATGGAAAATGTCTCAAAAAATTAGTCAGGATTCGTGTCCTATATTTTGACCCCTACCGAGCTTCCATACTAGGCATTTCCGGAAGATTTGAAAGTATAGGTGCAAAACTACAATATGTCGTCTATTAGTCCTGAAAAGGACAACATTCTAGCTTTTGTCGTTTTTGAGTTTTTGTGTCGACAAAATGGTCACTAAAAATTCGATTAAAGGGCGACAACTTTCGACCGGAAGTGATTTTTCAAAAAATAAAAAATATGAATAAGGTTTAGTTCATGATACATCATTCCTGAAAATTTCAAGTCAATCCAACCAAGCATCTCTGAGAAATTGTCTGCACAAAAATGTGTAAAGAAAAAAATAATAATAATAATAAAAGTGAAAAAGAAACAATAGAATAATAGAAGGGTCTTCCGCTGGAGACGGAAGACCCTAACTAGATGAGATCTCGTTGCGAGCAACGAGTAGGTCTTCCGTTGAATTTCTCGATAAGATGAGATGTGATTTTGACTGAGATATTTGTTAAAAGAGAATGACATTAAGTTTTCCTTCATTAATTTTAAAGTTTCTCTTTTTTATCACGATATTCTGAGCATCTTTTGTTCAATAAGGCTTATAAAATACTCCCTCTTTTCGAAACGTAATGCATAAAAAATATATCATTTTGGCCCCTTGCAACCACTTATTACGTAACATATGATCAAAATTTTATAAGATATTGTTGCAAATCGTTAAGATGAATATCTGTGCTTCTCATGATGGATACTTATCAAAAAATATTGATCATTAGAGAGTTATAGATAAAAGACTTTTGGACCCTCTGAACCCCTAATTTGAGGGGTCAGCCCCATTTTCTTGATATAAAATAAAATGTCTTGTGATTTTGAAGATTTTGGTTGGACATTTATTCAGAGATTTCTATTCGTTGTGGAGATATGGTAAATATAAATATTTAGGGGTCACTCCTACAAGTCCTTAATGGGGCCGTTTTACAAAAATTCAAAGTATGCATATTGTTAAGAATATTATTCTGAACATCTTTTGTTCAATATTGCTTATCAAAATATTCCACCTTTTCGAGATATAAAGCGTCAAAGATTTGACATTCTGGCCCCTTTAACCCCTAATGACGTAACATATGATCAAAATTGTATCATATATTGTTGCAAATCGTTAAGATAAATACTTTTGCTTCAGTAATGTATAACAAAATATTGATCAATAGAGAGTTATAGATAAAAGACTTTTGGCCCCTCTGAGCCCTTAATTTGAGGGGTCAACCCCTTTTTTCCTGATATCAAATGAAAGGTCTTTTGATTTTGAAGATTTTTTGTTCAACAATTATTCAGAGATTTCTATTCGTTGTGGAGATATGCTAAATGGAAATATTTAGGGGCCACCCTTACAAGTCCTAAACGGGGCCGTTTTACAAAAATTCAAAGTATGCATATTGTTTAGAACATTACTCTTACCATCTTTTGTTCAATATTGCTTATCAAAATAATCCCCCTTTTCGAGATATAAAGCATCAAAGATTTGACTTTCTGGCCCCTTGTAACCCCTAATTACGTAACATATGATGAGAATTGTATCATATATTGATACAAATCGTTAAGATTAATACTTTTGCTTCAATAATTTATAACAAAATATTGATCATTTGAGAGTTATAGATAAAAGACTTTTGGCCCCTCTGAGCCCTTAATTTGAGGGGTCAGCCCCTTTTTCTTGATACTAAATGAAGGGTCTTGTGATTTTAAAGGTTTTTTGTTCAACACTTATTCAGAGATTTCTATTCGTTGTGGAGATATGCTAAATGGAAATATTTAGGGGCCACTCCTACAAGTCCTTAATGGGGCCGTTTTACAAAAAATCAAAGTATGCATATTGTTTAGAACATTATTCTGACCATTTTTTATTCAATATTGCTTATCAAAATATTCCCCCTTTTTGATATATAAGGCGTCAAAGATTTGACATTCTGGCCCCTTGTGACCCCTAATGACGTAACATATGATCAAAATTGTATCATATATTGTTGCAAATCGTTAAGATAAATACATTTGCTTCAGTAATGTATAACAAAATATTGATCAATAGAGAGTTATAGATAAAAAACTTTTGGCCCCTCTGAGCCCTTAATTTGAGGGGTCAGCCCCTTTTTCTTGATATCAAATGAAAGGTCTTTTGATTTTGAAGATTTTTTCTTCAACACTTATTCAGAGATTTCTATTAGTTGTTGAAATATGCTAAATGGAAATATTTAGGGGCCACTCCTACAAGTCCTTAATGGGGCCGTTTTAAAGTAATTCAAAGTATGCATATTGTTTAGAACATTATTCTGACCATCTTTTGTTCAATATTGCTTATCAAAATATTCCCCCTTTACGAGATATAAAGCGTCATAGATTTGACATTCTGGTCCCTTTTTGACCCCTAATTACGCAAGATATGAACAAAATTTTAAGATATATAATTGCAAATCGTCTAAAACTGAAAAATAACGAAAAATCAGGCAGAAAAAGTGATAAAATTTTTAGGACACATGGGGGATCGAACCCGGGTCGCCCGCGTGAGAATCCAACACGCTTACCATTTAGCCATTGAGATCGCCGCTTCGAATTTTCAAATGCTAATATCTCGAGAATGGCTTTTTTGATTTTCAAATAAATTACATATTTCGTTTCTGCAGAAGGGTCTTTATCGAATTCAAAAACAAAAATATTAAAAAACAAAACTTGAAAAATTGCGTTTTTTAAATTCGCTTCCGGTAGCGGCCGGAAGAATTGATGACACACGGAAATGTGATTCTGCAAAGCTATACGTCATAAACTATCATCTCAAATAAGTCTCAAGTTCATATCTTAAGCAGTTTTCGCTACTAAGTTCAGACAAAATTGCATTTTAAAATCAGGAAATTGTCGATATCTCACGACCGGAAGTGACATCATCACCAAAAAAAATTTCCAATAAGGTTCAGATCAGTACCTATAAGATGTGAAAGTTTTATGAGAATCGGTCCAGTAGTTTACGAGAAATCGCGTGCACAAAATTGGTAAGAATAATAATAATAGGGAAAAAGAAACCGAAGAATAACAAGAAGGTCTTCCGTTGGAGACGGAAGACCTTAACTAGAGCAAAGCTCGTTGCAAAGCAACGAGTAGGTCTTCCGTCCGGTTCTGGCCGGAAGTGCCGGAATTGACATAAAAAAAGAAAGCAATGAGCTAAGTCGTCTCCAGTGACTTTATAATTTCAATTTTGCATTAAAACCTTCAAAATATGCTATTTTTGGCTACTTCCGGTTTGACCGGAAGTGACGACGACAGACGGAAAATTAATTTTTATGCTCACAGAGACATATGTTATCCAAAAACTTATCAAGAACAGCAAAAATACGCGTTTTCCGACTACTTCCGGTTTGGCCGGAAGTGACGACGTCGGACGTTTTTTGACAACTGCAGTAGATAAAGCTGGACATTTTGAACAACTTTGCTTCTTTGACGTATTACAAATTCTCAATACTGTTTGAGATATAAAGGAAAATCTTTCGGCCCCTGTTGGCCCTTCATTTTAGGGGCCAGCCCTTTTTTGGAGATATCAGATGAAAGATCTTGTAATTCCACACTTCTTTTGTTCCACATGTTTTAACAAAATATTTCTAGGTAAAAAGTTATCGTAGAAAAGGTGTTAAAATTTTTGAAATTTTTGATAAGACTATTTTCGGTCCATGGCGAACGCCGGCGATACCTACTTCCGGTGAAAATTATATACTCAATGCACTTCTCCGAAGGTTGATCTATCATCACTGAAGATTTCATACTTCTATCTTCAACGGTTTTTGAGAACATTGCCGGACAAAGTGACCCTCTTAAAATGACAAAATCGCGAAAATCTCCGAACCGGAAGTGACGTCATCAAAATAAAAAAATTTATTTCTAGATTTTTTGATGCTCTATCAGACCTGAAAGTTTCATGAAAATCCATCAAGCAGTTTCCGAGAACTCGCGTGCACAAAATTGGTAAGAAAAAAAATAAGAAGAAGAAAAATAGTGGAAAAGAAACCTAAGACAAGAGGCCCATGGGCCACATCGCTCACCTGAGCACCTTTGGTCTGCCATTGTGGCCCCGCCCTACCCCCCGGGGTCATGATTTGAACAAACTTGAATTTACACTACCTGAGGATGCTTCCCTATAAATATGATCAATCATGGCTAGGCTATTCTTGAGAAGAAGATTTTCCTATATATTTCTATATAAAACTTTGGTCGGCCATTTTGGCCCCGCCCTACCCCCGGGGGTCATGATTTAAACAAACTTGAATCTACACTACCTGAGAATTCTTCCATATAAATATGATCAATTATAGCTTGACTGTTCATGAGAAGAAGATTTTAAAGAATTTTCCTATATATTTCTATGTAACACTTTGGTCGGCCATTGTGGCCCCGCCCTACACCCGGGGGTCATGATTTGAACAAACTTGAATCTACACTACCTGAGGATGATTCCACATAAATATGATCAAGTATGGCTTGGCTTTTCTTGAGAAGAAGATTTTTTAAGAATTTTCTTATATATTTCTATGTAAAACTTTGGTCGGCCATTGTGGCCCCGCCCTACCCCAAGGGGTTATGATTTGAACAAACTTGAATCTACACTACCTGAGGATGCTTCCAAATAAATATGATCAATTATGGCTTGGCTGTTCATGAGAGGAAGATTTTTAAAGAATTTTCCTATATATTCATATGTAACACTTTGGTCGGCCATTGTGGCCCCGCCCTACCCCCGGGGGTCATGATTTGAACAAAATTGAATCTACACTACCTGAGGATGCTTCCATATGAATATGATGAATTATGGCTTTGTCATTCTTGAGAAGAAGATTTTTAAAGAATTTTCCTATATATTTTCAGGGGTTCTTGAGAAGAAGTCGAAAATGTGAAAAGTTTACAGACAGACAGACGGACAGACAGACAGACGGACGCCGGACAAAATGTGATCAGAAAAGCTCACTTGAGCCTTCGGCTCAGGTGAGCTAAAAAACAATAAGGTCTTCCGCTGAAGACGGAAGACCTTAATAATAATAATAAGAAACAGAGTAAAAACAATATGTTCCCCAACTTCGTTTGGGGAACATAATAATAATAAGAAACAGAGTAAAAACAATATGTTCCCCAACTTCGTTTGGGGAACATAATAACAATAAGCAGGGTGCAAATGAAGATACATGTATAATAACTAAGTATGTATTGAACTATCATTAGAAAACAATATTGAGACAAGTTTGCAGATAAAATTTCATAAAATACTTATTTGAAGTAAAATAATCAACAATATCTTTCAAAGTTTTTATTTCGTGTGAAATTTTACCAAGTTATTTTAGGTCACTTATTGCTATCCGTTGTCGACCGTCGTCGTCCGTCGTGCGTTAACATTTGAACATTTTCAGATTCTCCTCTGCAACCACTCAATTTCAACCAAATTTAGCGCAAAGCATCTATGAGTGAAGAGGAACAAAAATTGTAAATTTCATGGTCCCTGCCCCCCCCCCCCCCCTGGGGCTTGAGGGGTGGGGCAAAAACATTAAAATTAATGAAATCTTCAAAAAACTCCTACTTTACTCCTGGACATCAAGCAGTCAAACTGTTTGCATGATTGTAATCAGCATTGAATCCTCTATCAGAATTGTGAAATTCATGACCCCAGGTTCAGGAGTTCTAGTGCTAGGGCGGGGCTAAATAAGTATGTAGTGAAAATGCATTATTTCTTTAAACATCTTCTTTGAAAATCTTCTTCTCTGCTCCTAGGTATTAAATAAACTTACTAAGGACAAGTAACTAAGTGCATAGTTATGATGAGCAAGAGTGCCTCTACCAAAATCGTGAATTTTATTGCCCCAGGGTTATGGGTTCTGGTTCTAGTGTGGGGCTCAGTAGATTATATACTGAAAATGCATGAATTCTTTGAAAATCTTCTCTGCTCCTAGGTATTAAATAAATTAAGGACATTTAACTAACTAAGGTCATAGTTACGATGAGCAAGAGTGCCTCTACCAAAATTGTGAATTTTATGTCTCCAGGGACAGGGATTCTGGTGTTAGGGCGGGGCTCTATTATTTATATAGTGAAAAGACATAATTTCTTTGAATATTTTCTTCTAAGCTCCAGGGTATTGAGCAGATGAACTACCTTAAGTTTATGGTTATCATGAGCAAGGGTTCTAATCTTCCAGAACGGTGAATTTCAAGGCCCCAGGCTCAGGGCTACAAAAGAGGGGGCTGAACTTACATACTGAAAATGAATTAATTGTTTGAAATCTGCTCCTTGGTATTAATCAAATACTTTTGAAAAGCAAGGATGCCTTTTCATAAATTGTGCAATGTGTGTATCTAGGCCTAAGGGTCAGGGGTTCATGTATGGTATGGGCACTACTGATTATTGCTGAATTTACTGATTAGTTGAAATGCATTTTTTGTTCCCCTACCCTGCCTATGGGTTTTAAGTAACCAAGCGAAGCAACTGCTTAGTGTATAGTTATGATGATCAATGGTGCCTCTTTCAAAATTGTAAATGCCATAGTATCTAGCTTTAAACATGAATCAAATTTAATCGCTGGAAAGTTGTTGCAGAATGCTCAGATGACCTATAAGGCCCATGGGTCTCTTGTTTAATTTACTTTTCAACGATGTCGAAAAACCTGTCAAGTCTTGCCATGTTTTCTCTTTTGCTGCTCTCTTACTTCTTGTTTTAATTTGTCTTCTTTTTCTGCTGATTATTTCACCATTTCCATCATTCTCATTCTGAGGGATTCTTTGGATCTCACTCTGGTTTTAGTTTTCTTTTGCTGGGGGCTTTTTTGGACTGACATTTGTATCTCCTCCATTATCTTGATCATCTGTTTCAATCACGAACTTTAGCTTAGTGCCTGGTTTCGTAGCATAGAGTTCACAAAAATGTGTCGTAGTGTTTGCATGTTGTTTTGTCATTGCCGTTTTTATTGTTGTGATCTCCATCTTTATATTTCTCCTTAAGGTTCTTCCATTTATCCTGTGCTTGTTTTGTACTTGCATTGACATTATTCTCAATCAATTTCTGCCACAGTGTCCCATGGCTTTCGGAAGAGGTAAATTTCTCTTCCATGTCAGCTCTTACTTCAACCAAAAACTTTTCTTCTTTTATGTACATTTCAGCTACAATGTTTCAGGAATATATTTCAATTTAAATAACATGTAATTGTGCCAGTAAGTCTGATTAAATTCAATTCTTTCTGTGGAAATTCCTTTTATGGTCCAAATAACAAAATCTGCCCACTGAATTTCTAATACTGCCATCTGGCCCATAACCTGATGAAATAATTGTGTTGTATTTTAAGATACAACTTTTCATCGCGCAAGTGACTACAAAATGATTGGTTACTGGCACATCCCTTTGGAAGTTTTTTTCTCCACTTATCTTCCTTTCTCCTCTCAGTACCCCCTTGCTTCACAGCAGGTGTGGCACGTTAAAGATCCCTCCCTGCTCCAAGGCCGTAAGTGCCGAGCATAGGCCTAAATTTGCAGCCCTTCATTGGCATTGGTGACGTCTCCATATCAGTGAAATATTCTGGAGAGGGACGTTAAACAGTACACAATCCAGGCATTTTCTCATGAGGTCCTCTGTATATGGGTCGCCTTTTGACTTTTTGATGCCATGATCCAGTCTAGAGATGTAGCAAGTCATACATTTAATGAAACCCATTGCATTAATAATTTTTGCAAAAAGAATCTGAATTTTTATTTATATTTTTAATCAATTATCTGTATTGGTAAAGTGTCAGGCTCACCTCAGTGAAAGATGAAAACTTGGTTCATAGTCAACATCCACTGCATCATCTATGTCATCTTGCACCTCATATAAAAACACATTGAGACTGAAAACAAATGATATGCAATGCAAGTTCATTTTAATTTATTGAAAAATAATTTCATTTCCTTCATTCAATTCACTCACTCAAACGGATCCAAGAAACTGCTTGAAAATGGGCGACATGAAATTTTCCTACTGCTACTTGTGGCACCAACAGAATCAATATCCACAATTCCAGATATTTCACTCTCCTCTCTAAAAATATTAATTGCTCTTATTTGAAGATTTTTAAATCATATTTTTTGTGCATCAATGAAGAAAATGTCAATTTCATGAAGGTCTTTCGTTTCCAACGGAAGACCTTCTACTGATTCTGTTGGTAAAGATTATTCTTTTTTTTCCTTCTACTTCCTAGACGCCAACTTTGAAGCCTCATATCTCACTCATTTCTCAACTGATTTCGCTCAAATTTTCAGAGGTACTAGAAGTTACTAAACTCTGCTGTCGAAAATTTCAAAAAGTCACTTCCGGTTTTGAGTTATTTCCCTTTAAACGAAAATTTATAGGCTTTTGTTTCCAGACAAAGGCTCAGAGACGGCTAAAGCTGGAGCAGAAATTCTACTGATTTTAGATAATAGAAGGATTGAAGTTGTGCACATCGGTTTTTGTTTTTCGATTTCTCTATTCAAAAATTAGGGGTCAAAAATTAGAACGCTTAAAAGAGCTAAAAATTACTCATATTTTGCTTTTTATCTTCTAAACTAAAAATATTTTGTTAAGACATATAGAACAAAATTTGTGCAGAATTAGAAGATCTTTCAATTGATATCTCGGAAAAAGGGCTGACCCCTAAATTAAGGGATCTAGAGGGGCCAAAATTTTTTTTCCGGATATCTCAAAAAGTATTGAGAATTTGTAATACGTCCAAGAAGCAAAGTTGTTCAAAACGTCAAGTTTAATCTATTGAAGTCGTCAACATGCGTCCGGCGACGTCAGTTCCGGTCAAACCGGAAGTCGTCAGAAAATGCATATTTTTATCGTTCTTGACAAGTTTTTGGGTTACATATGTCACTGGAAGCATAAAAATTAATTTTCTGTTCGTCGACATCACTTCCGGTCAAACCGGAAGTAGCAAAAAATAGCTTATTTTTAAAGGTTTTGATGCAAAATTGAAATTATAAAGTGACTGGAGACGACTTAGCTCATTGTTTTCTTTGTTGACGTCACTTCCGGTCAAAACAGGACGGAAGACCTATTGGTTGCTGTGCAACGAGCTTTGCTCTAGTTGTACATACCTTTTCTTAAATTCATCTGTCGATATAATAGATATTTTAGATTCTGAATCTCTCCTGGCGATTTTACATGGAGCAGGTGTTCAAGTGCCATGTGGAACAAATTTCCCTCTTTCATTAGTCTTCAATGTAGTCTAATTACCTGAGTTTTTCTCAGCATACCGTATATACTCGCCTATAAGTCGGTTTTTTGGGAGTCAATTTCTGGTTCAAAACTATGTGTCCGACTTATAGGCGAGCTATAAAAAGAATGCTTTTATATGAGGTCAGTCCAACTAAAATGTAAGCTTATTAACTACAACCGACTTATAGGCGGACCGACTTATAGGCGAGTATATACGGTAACTTTATAAAACATATTAAAATATCTAAATTAAATATTAGAATTAAAAATGATGGAAAGGTATTTTATGCATTTAAAGTATTTTTGATTCACAATAATACATAAATTAATTTATCTGTTTTTTGCATTTCTCTCCTTTTTGCGTCTTTTTCTCTCTTAATCGCTCAATTTACTTTCGGACCACGCTTTCCCGACATTGTGATGATTGTTAACAAAATTAACACATGCGCTATCAGAGCATTCCGAAGTACTGACCCCAGGGGTCACTGAATATCGAGAGAACGACTTTGGAATTAGTGGCTGGCAGCCAGTATTTCAGATCTTACGTTTAATTACTGATTTAATGGTTTTGGAGGCAAATTATCTCGAAAATTAATTGTTACTATAGAAAGGAAAAGCTATGCACGTAATTAGCTGTGTTTTCCCCAATTTTACTTTTTGTACCGTGAGTTATAGCTTACACGGCTTTAAAGAACAAGAAAAATTAAATTCTTCAAATATCTGTTAGATATGCATTGACATGTAGGCCCTTGAATTCTGATGTTATGTTTTCACTTGTTTATGTTTTATATGGTCCTTTTCCCTCAAACTTCTTTTCAAATGGTATTTCATGTTGATTTTCTAAACATGCTGTATTTTTAAGTGATATTTACCAGATATTGTCTTTCCATTCAAAGACTTGAACTTTTTCTATAATAGAACAGCTATTTTGAATGAACTGACAATTTTAGGCCCGCATTTATTTATGTTTAGGTTTACAAACCCGCCGCTCAAGGTTTTGAATTTTGAGGAAAAAAAATAAAATTGAAAAAAAAAGATTTTTTTTCATTAAGATGTCAAATATGAGTCGGGATCAAGATTTCAATTTAACGAACTAGTACTTCCGGTTTTAAAATGCATGACGGCGGGTTATGAAGGTAGATTTGTCTATAGTCCATAGCAGCACTAAAGCTTGGTTTAATGTAAATATTTATCGATAGGAGTGCCATTCAAAACATTTCACCCGTTCAGAGAACAAATAAAATGCTGACGACTTTGTTGAACAATGACATGTTGGTCAGATAATATGTATCCGTATTCAACAGGTTGGGCATTGTTAGGTATTTTAGTATTACCCTGTACATTGTTACCCTGTACATGTGCACAAGTAGTGCTTCCGTCATCAGTATTGAGTTTCAACAATTAACTTGTTAACATGGTGTCAGAAGCTGGCGTATTCGAAGACAAATTTTTCCACTGAAATAGGCTGGCCAACACCACTCGAGTGAATTTTTCGTCAACCGAGCTTCATTATACCACGGACTTTTGCGGTAACTATATACTTACCCAGGAACTTTGCATTTTTAATCTGAAGTGTGTCACGCTCTGGAGCACATGTTCATCTATGGCGGCCATTTGCAAGCAGATTCTCTGGATTCGTGTATTGTGATACCTCTAATATTTACGATCACTTTAGGTATGTGCATCTATAGAGATACTATATTTTATGACTGTGTCAGTTGATGCAACTTTTAAATTCGTGGGGAACGTCTGTGAAAAAAACTACGGTGTGCAGTTCGTGACATCAATGAACATGGCGGTACGAAGTAAACTACCTATCCATTACCTATGAATGTAAAGGGAGACCTTAAAGGTAACTGGGAAAATTTAACTTGGTAAAACAAAAGCTTTATCTCGTTGCTTGATCAATGAGAGTCGGAATGTATTTGTTACCTTGAGTATTCCTACTGAGTTGGCAGTCGATGTCCATTACGACCTTGGAAAACGGATCAGATATGATAGGTGTCTTGACCATAGGTGCTCTTTCCGCACTTCTCTTTGAAAAGTGTCACATTTAGCGCAGTAGTCAAACACATCTTGGATCAACCCAGACCAATAAAATGATGCATAAATTCGTTGTTTGGTCTTCTCAGTTCTTATTGGCCGATCATGTGCCAGCTTCATCACAGCTTTTCTTAACGATGCTGGAAGTACGGCTTGTGTTCCCGACAGGTTCTTTTTCTTGGCAGTCCATTTCCATTTCAATATGTAATTTTCCCAGTAAAATGCTTTTAAATTCTGTCTCTGTTTGTGACACATTTTTGAATGCTTTATCCCTATTTTTTCATCATTTTATTGGCCTGTTTTGAGTGTTTGGTCTTGTTTATAAAGATTCGATAGTTTTTTTCCATCCACCACACTCAACTTTTCCAATGACATTCACATTTATTTATGCGATTTTTGGCACTTTATTCATTTCATTTATTTAGTTAAATTATTTAGCTTTACTCAATATTCTAATGTTTTCTTGTAGTGTAATGCAAGAGATTGGGAGGTGTGCCAGAGATGGAAGAAATGAATATGCTATTTGTTACTCATTCAAGAAAAGTGAAAACAAATGCCAAGACGACTCGCTTAAGAAAATAATCGACAAGGATTCTCCAGTATATTGCCTCCAAGAGGTACGTCTACGAAACTATCTCCTGAAAGGAATACCAGAATCTGCCCTCGTGGCCATCACTGCAGACAAACCAGCTAATCATGACAATTGTGATAAGTTCTGTATCTGTTCAAAATATGCATGTTGCAGCAAATGCATTGATAGATGTAAATGTTCCAAGAAGAGGAGAATATTCTTAGATAGTTTCCTGAGAAGGAGAGCATAGATGACCACTACTGTTTCATTTTGTACTTTGCTAACGGCCGAACAACAATGGAACGCGTATTGCTCATAAGTATTATGACATGTATCGTGTGGGTACAAAATGCACCTTTAGACAGAAAAGTAGTGACTTGGTATTGGCCCGACTGTCGTGAAGTTCGAGTAAACGCGACAGACGTTAGAGACGTTTTCATTACCTCCTGCAGATTAAACTGTGTCATTGTTTTGGGGGACCCCGACATGATCAATATAAGTGATATTCATGGCCATATTTGCAGCAAGTACAAATCATTCAGCTTAAAAAAACTATAAATTAGATTTCGCCACCCACTTTTTGAAGAGTAAATCCTGAACCCGCCACATGAAAATTGTGGTGTGTAATTAAGAATCAGGCAACAGGTTTGCCAATCGTAACTACTCGGTCATTTCCTCGAATGGTTAATATCTCTTTCGGAAAATGGCCGAGTAGTAGTCTACGACATTTAGTAAACATTGATGGAAAAACCTATGACCATTAAAGCCTGTATGTAACCCTAATTAAAACTGGACAAATATATTGAAATATTCTCTTGGAATTGTAAAGCAGGAAAAGCTGGATTTTAAGCCCATGTTGGAGTCGCCTTATTTGCTGTTGTCGAAATAAAAAATCCCTGTACCTCAGGTGATAGTAAGTGGGAAAATCCAGAGAAATTCAGAGACCGCCAAGTCCAAAAAGATTACAAGACATAAAATTTCTCACATCCGATAATCCACCAGTGAAACCTTATCCAGATGTATACATGTCCGGCCCGTGTCAAGATCCTGAAAACTTTCTTAAGGACATACTGGAAGGACTGGGGTAGGCTCATGCAGGATCTGTTCTTTACTAAACAATGTGTGCGAGGACTACAGACATAACGTACTTTCTAAATATTTATGAACCATTTTTCATGTTTATGGATAGTGTTGATTTAAACTCTGCAGTGTGTCAGTCAGAATTTATTGACTTAAGAAATTAATGTCATATTTTTTTCTCTTTGATCGATAGCGCATTGATGAAAAATTTTTCCGTCCAGATTTTATTTTGATACATCGATCAAAGATAAAAATATTACACTCATTTTTTATCATTTAATTATGATTTTAAATTAATAAAATAAGTTTCTTTCACTTTCCTATTAAATTTATGCATCAAAAACAGTGCGCACGAATACATAACCATAACGTTAACGTTGCTGAAAATTCAAAATGGCTCTAACAATGCTAACGAAAAACGTTCTCAAATATTGTCGTGTGATTACCAACAGTCTCCGAAATAATTTACAGTTCTTTAACACAAAAAATATCCCTGTTGTGTTATCCCTCTGGGTATATTTTCCTCGGTAAGTTATCTAAGTTTGTAAATGTAAAGGAAAGTTACTCAAATATCCTTACAGTTCTAGGTCACAGAAATGTTGGATTTCATTTGTGCATCTTTACATCTGAATTTGAAACCGAATATATACCTATCACAGCCTGTCAATGCAGTAAAACCTGAAAAAGTCTGTTGCCGATAGATACCTAGTCCCATGATTTAACAAATTTACGGTTTTTCCTACTTTGGTAGCATAAAAAACATTTTTTTCAGAGATTTATTGTTTCTTTAGCTAGCTTCAATAATGTAGCCCTCTCTCTTTTCTTTTTTTTTTCGGAGAGGGCTACAACTCCTTTGGATCTCCTTAATAGTGCAAAGCGGGAGTGAATCGCACGGATTTCTGCTTAAATTGTCAGTAAACGACCATTTAATTAACATATCTTACCCTGACTCCCAATATATAGTTATCCAAGACATAAATCGATCCAAAAATATACAGAACAATCCATATATCGCTTATTTTTCGTGTATGACAACATCACAATTTAAGTTTATCCGCCATGTTTACTGACCTTGACAGATTTTATTTTGGGACAGCCAATGAGATTAAGTATCTATGGGGAGCGGATTTCTTTGGAAATACCTTATTTTAAGCCTAAATATCACTGTTTACGTAAAAAATAACATGGAATATTTTTATTTATCAATGTTTACTAATACTATTCATCACAATTAAATATAAACACCGACACCTGCTTTATTGAATTGTTCTAAATTTCAAGCGCAAGTCTCAGTACGTCACGCGTGAACTGTCATGGCGGCTGAGTAGAGGCGACAGGTAACACTCAGATTTATTTTCAATGGTTTTCGCGTTAAACGGGCTATGTTGTCGAGAGTGAATAAAAATCTCGACTTATTATACGTAAATTGAATGTAAAAACAATTTTTTCTGCCTGCAGTCGCCCGAATTAAAAAAATATTTTTGCACCATTACGGAGATGCTATGGAATTGTAGCCCTCTCTGGAAAACATCAGATGAAAAAAATCGGAGAGAGCCACATTATTGCAGCTATATTGTTTCATACCAGATATCTCAAAGTCAAACATTAAGAAAAGCATGCCAATTAACATTAAGAAAAGCATGCCAATTAAACGATTTCTTCTATTCTTTCCCGTAACTGTATATTGTCGTCATGCAGACGATTATTTCCTTTGTTTAGCAAAGGGGGATAATTCAAAATGAAATGGAAGTAGAAAGTAAGTCAGGAACGTAACGGACAGATTCCGAAATTCAGGAAAATATTTATTAAAGCAAAAGTATTGAATTATTCCTTCAAAAAGTAATCTGGAAGCGGGAATATACATGTATGATGTAAAGACTGTCAAAATAGTTCCAACTGCTTAGTGCAAGCGAGCTCTAGATTTCATTGATGCAGTTATCAAAAGAATATTTTTTCCAATCAGAATCAAGTATTTTATAAAAATTAAATGATTTTGTTAACGGGTTCGAAGTATATCCGGTCCCTTTACTGTGTCTGAAATGAACAACTCAACATATGGTCAAGCCTACAATAAGAATTGTAAAGAAGCCAGAACTTGTGTATTGCATGCATCTATTTTGGTGCTAATTGTAAGAGAAAAGAAGATTTGGTCAAAGTACTCTGTGGGTACAATACTCCAACGAACACTTCCAGTATTTCTCATGGTAAAAAATTTGAATGTAAAACCTGTAGGCAGTATGTACAAAACCACAGAAAAAAACTGCAGAGGTGATGTTTTTGTCGAAGACATGGGACTTGTATGTTGGCAACAAACATCCATTTTTGGAAGCCAGTGTTGATGAAAAAGTTCACAGCTCCACATGTGGAACTGGAGTTGTTGAAATCAAGTGTCCGTATGGGAGAAAAGAAGATAAGTGTAGAAAAAAACTTCCAAAGGTATGTGCCTGTAATCAATCATTTTGTTGTGAATTGCGCGATGAAAAGTTGTATCTTAAAGTAATTCCACCCCCCTATGATGTCATAGGTTCTTGCAAAAACTGTAATTAGTTTAAATTCATACCTCATAGAACAATATCTCTTGGAAGAATGCTTTACAATAGGTATAATGAAAAATATTGTTAAGTTAAAGAATTTAAAAAATGCATATTTTCTATTTATTTAATCAAGTACTCAATCTTTAAAAAATGTTGACAAGGGCAATAACTCCTTCCAAGGTCTCTTCATTCAGGCATTTGCTTTATTGTAAAATAGTTTCCTTGATATTCACAATTCAAAAGTATCTTTTACGTAGGAAGTATTTAGGAACACTCAGCATCAGAATTATGCATTTTAACCAGTTTCTACATATTTTTCATAATACTGTTTACAAAAAATGTGCGATTTTTTTATGTTGACATACACTTCTGTTTATTTATGTTTCGCATCTTAAATAACATGGTGACCTATATATTTTTGCAATAATTGGAAAGTTTAATGTATATTAAATGAAACTAAATGCAGTTTATGTACTTTGAACCTATAAAATTGTGAGGGTGGAATCACCTTAAAAGACAACATAATTATTTCTACCAGGTTATAGGCCATTTGGCAGTATTAGAAATTCAGTGGGCAGATTTTGTTATTTGGACCAAAAAAAATAATTCAGACTTAATGGCACAATAACATGTTATTTTATTTGAAATATTCTTATACCAGAAACATTGTAGCTGAAATTTACACAAAAGAAGAAAAGTGTTTGGTTGAAGTAAGAGCTGACATGGAAGAGAAATTAACCGCTTCCGAAAGCCATGGGACACTTTGGCAGAAATTGATCGAGAAATTGATGGAGAATAATGTCAATGTAAGTACAAAACAAGCACAGGATAAATGGAAGAACCTTAAGGAGAAATATAAAGATGAAGATCACAACAATCAAACCGGCAATGACAAAATAACATGCAAACACTATGACACTTTTTGTGAACTCTGTGGTACGAAACTAGGCACTAAGCCAAAGTTCGTGATAAATACAGATGATCAAGATAATGGAGGAAATACCAAATGTCAGTCCAAAATAGCCTCCAGCAAAAGAAAACTAAAACCAAAGTGAGATCCAAAGAATCCCCCAGAATGAAAATGATGGAAATGATGAAAGAATCGGAAGAACTGAGAGAGCATCAAAAAGAAAACATGGCAAGATTTGACAGGTTTTAAGACATCGTTGAAAAGTCAATTAAACAAGAGACCCATGGGCTTTATAGGTCACCTAAGCATTATGCAACAACTTTCCAGTGAATTTGATTCATGTCTAAAGCCAGATGCTATGGCATTCACAATTTTGAAAGAGGCACCATTGATCATCATAACTGTACACTTAGCAGTTGCTTAGTTTGGTTAACCATAGACAGGGTAGGGGAGCAAAAGATGCATTTCAACTAATCAGAAATATTCAGAAATGATATGTAGTGCCCCTACCACACATGAACCTCTGAACCTTAGGCCTAGATACACACATTGCACAATTTTTGAAAAGGCATCCTTGCTTTTCAAAATATTTGATTAATACCAAGGAGCAGATTCAAACAATTCATTTATTTCCAGCATGTTAGTACAGCCCCTCTCTATGGTACCCCTGACCCTGGGGCCTTGAAATTCACCGTTCTGGAAGATTAGGACCCTTAATCATGATAACCATATAGGTGGTTCATCTGCTTAATACCCAGGAGCAGAAGAAAATGTTCAAAAATTCAGGTCTTTTCACTATTTAACCAATAGAGCCCAACCCCTAACACCATAACTCCTGACCCTTGGGCCATAAAATTCAAAATTTTGGAAGAGGAGACATTCGTGCTGATCATAACTATGTCCTTAGTTAGTTTATTTAATACCAAGGAGCAGAGAAAATTTTCAAGGAATTCTGACATGTATTTTTACTATATAAATAAAAGAGCCCGCCCTAAGACCAGAACCCCTGTCCCTGGGGCCTTAAAATTCACAATTCTGGATGAGGCACTCTTGCTCATTATAACTGTCTTTAGTTAGTTTCTTTAATACCTAGGAGCAGAGAAGAAGATTTTCAAAGAATTCATGTTTTTTTCAAAATATAATCTACAGAGCCCCACCCTTAAACCAGAACCCCTGACCCTGGGGCCATAAAAATCACAATTTTGGTAGAGGCACTCTTGCTCATCATAACTATAAACTTAGTTAGTTTATTTAATACCAGAAGCAGAGAACATTTTCAAAGAATTCATGTATTTTTACTATATAATCAATAGAGCCTCGCCCTAACACCAGAACTCCTGACTCTGTGGCCATAAAAATCACAATTTTGGTAGAGGCACTCTTGCTCATCAGAACTATGTATTTACTCAGTTTATTTAATACCCAGAAGCAGAGAAGAAGATTTTCAAAGAATTCATATATAATCAATAGAGACCCGTCTGAACACCAGAACCCTGACCCTGGGCCCATAAATTCACAATTCTGGTAGAGGCACTCTTGATCATCATAAATATGCACTAAGTTTATTTTAGACCTAGGAGCAGAGAAGATTTTAAAGAATTTATGTATTTTCACTATAAATTAGCAAAAGAGCCCCATGTAGCAACCTCTAATGATACAACGCCGCTTAATGATAAAAATATCATTAAGCGTTGCAATGCAACGCTTATTGTCATAAATTATCGCATTAATGGTTGACATTCCCAACTGCTAATGCTAAATCGCCGCTTAATGAAAGAATTATATCATTAAGCGATTGAGAGAGACAACTATTAATGCAATAATTTATGACATTAAGCGTTGAATTGCAACGCTTAATGATATTTATATCATTAAGCGGCGTTGTATCATTACAGGTTGCTACAGCCCCACCCTGACACCAGAACCCCTGTCCCTGGGGCTATAAAATTCACAATTTTGGTAGAGGCACTCTTTCTCATCATAACTAGTTAGTTTATTTAATATCCAGGAGCATAGAAGGTTTTCAAATAAATGATGTATTTTCACTATATACTTATTTAGCCCCACCCTAGCACTAGAACCCCTGGGCCATGAATTTCATAATTTTGGTAAAGGACTCAATGCTGATTACAATCATGCAAACAGTTTGACTGCTTGATGAAGATTTTTAAGGAGGCTGGGGGTCAACAAATTAACCACAATTTAACCACCAGATTTAACTTAATTTTTTAGATATGATATCTTAAGCTGTCAGCGATCATTTGGCAAAGAAAAATTTCAAAAGTTTTAGTTTTTAAATTTGATCATTTTCTCTCTCTTTATCTGGAGCTCTTCTTCTAAAGGAGATAAAAATGGTCTAAATGGCCACAACCCCCCAGCCCCCTTAAAGATTGCATTAGTTTTAGTGGTTTTAGCCCCATCCTTCAGGCCCCAGGGGGCAGGGATCATGAAATTCACTAGTTTTGTTCCCCTTTACCCATAGATGCTTTGTGCCAAATTTGGTTGAAATTGGTCGAGTGGTTGCAGAGAAGCTGAAAATGTTCAAATGTTAACGCACGACGGACGACGACGGACGAAAACAGATAGCAATAGGAAACTCAGGTGACCTAAAAAGATTAAACTGCAAGGTTAACCTAATTACTGCCAGTGGTAATACTGATTTATAAAGGGTTATTATTTTATACATACTGTACCTGTACTGGTGCTGTTATTCATGGTTAAATTTTCTTTGTTTCCTGAGTTTACTCAGGTGACCTAAAACATAGATATACTTGGTAAAATTTCACATGAAAATGAAAACTTTGAAAGATATTGTTGATTATTTACTTCAATAAGTATTTTATGAAATTATGAATATGTCCCTGCTAAGCATCCTGTACCATCGAACACATCTTTGTATTCGCTGAAAACATACTCTTCTGTTAATGTTTCCTCAGTAACAGTTAGAATGTTGTCATAATGAATAGTTACTAGTTTCATCCTTTGAATGGTCTGACTGCCCAGTATTGGTGTTGTGTCCTGCTTCACTACAACGAATTCGGTGTCATAGTGTTCTTTGGTTTTGGGATTTACAAGTTTCAGACTTGTTTTTCCTAGGGGCTGGATCCGTGACTTGTCGTATGTAGTTAGTACAGTTGTTGACACTTCGGATTGTGTCATAGTAATTTTCATTAGAGTCAGAGTCTGAGTCCTTATCAGTAACTTGATGCAATTTTCTGTTGTATTTACCTGGTTTCTGTCCAGACTTCTGCGTTGACTTTGAATGTTGTCCACACATCGCTTTAAAGTGGTCCTTCTTTTTACATTTGTGGCATGTTTCTCCATAGGCTGGGCACTTGAGTTTGCTAGCTTCATGTTTACGTCCGCAATACATACAGTTTTTAGCTAACAATTTTGGTGTCGCTTGAGCACTGCGCAGATTAGTCTTTTGTTTGTAGCCGTTTCCTCTCAGAGCATGTACTTCTGCTGCTGTTGGAGTCTCAATCTCCTTCATTCTCTCCTTTGACAGTTCTGATGCTCTGCATATATCAAGACAGCTTTTCAATGTTAGGTTTGATTCACGTAAGAGTCTTTCACGTAGATGCAAGTCTCTTATTCCACAAACAATGCGGTCACGGACTAACGATTCCTCTAAATCGCCAAAGCCACAATGTGCTGCTAAAAGCTTAAGTTCAGTCACATAATTGTAGATTGTTTCCCCACTTTGTTGATTCCTAGAATTAAACTTGTATCGTTCCACACTTTCGTTTTTCATAGGGTTACAATAGGCATCGAACTTCTCTAAAATTACCTTCAAAGTTCTGTTTTCTTCAGTATCTGTGAATGTTAGTCTGTCATACACTTCTCTTCCACGTGTTCCGATGAGGTATTTAAGGTCTCACACAAGGAAATAATTTCACTATATATTACTATAAAGCTTGAATTAAATTATTTAATTTATTAGACTCTCAGCAAAAAATTCATGAAAGAGAAAATAAAGATTAATGCTTAAACAAAAATTTGAGATCAGAAAAAATATGCCTTATGCGGCTTTTAAGAAAGAAAATCGACAGTAAACATACCTACCCCGAAATGCACGTGGGATTCACATGTTGACAAACAGCCTACACACCATCCAGGAAGTTGCATCATGCGCACCTGAAAAAAGAGTTCCTTTTAATTCAGTGGGATAATTCTGCTAAAGAAATGATATTCCTAGTACATGAGTCCAATTTTAATACTGTAGGCCTAAAACAAATTGC